>MU225952.1:4403852-4489807 GCA_018584345.1 Thuja plicata | reverse complement strand
TACATTAAATACAAGATTAGTTAGCATGTTGAGCGTCCGGGGTCCAGAGTGACCAGACCAGGGTAAACTCAACTAGATGATGCTTGAGGGTCCGGGGTCCATAGTGACTAGTCCCGGGTAACTTGAGTATATTACCATATGATGACACTCCCATAGCATGTAGCCTAAGTCTCCTCCATAGGTCCCGTGGTACCTTTTTATGGTTGTGTCTTGGACACTTGGCTTTTAGATTCAGTATTTGGTTATGTTGGTGTTTTGGATATCTTATGTATGTTCTATTTATCTTTGGATGATGTACCTTGTATGATCTTGGATTTCTAGTTGTCTTGGTCTTTCCATCCTTATGCTTTTTCTTTAGTCTTTCTCATTGTGATCAGAAAGCTTATAAGATCTTCCTATGTGTCTCTTTATGATGGATTGTATACCTTTGATTGTCTTCATGTTGTATACCCGTGTGAGTGGGCCTGTTATTATCTCCTCAACACGGTGGGAGTGGACCTTTGGTTCCACACAGTCGGGTGGTAGTGATTCTTATTACCATTGAGATCTAATGGGTCTTCTTCTTGCTGGGATGATCCTTGTTGTAGTTATATCTTCTGATTCTTTTGGAGACTTGTACCGTTTCATGAGTTGTATCATGTGTATTCATCATGTTTATCTTAGGAGGTTTTGATCTTATCATATCAGTTGTAATCTTGTAATAGTGTATCAAATGTGATACCTATATTAGTTGTTGTATCATAATTGTATTAGAGTGATTACTACATACCCTGCGACATGTGCAGAGGATGTGAGTTATGAAATGTATATTATTGGATTCGTTTGATGTATCCTTTGTGTTAGTTATTTATAGTTGTTATTCGTAGGTTATCTTTCTTAAGTGATTCTACGTCAAGGAACCCTCGAGGATTGTTATCTGTGTATGAGTTGTTCTTATGATTCAAGGTCCACAGATGATTTTATATGTGAGGAAGTAGTAGAGAAGTTGAAACTCACCAAGATTCCACATGTGTGTCCCTATAAAGTTTCATGGTTAAACAAGGGGAAAAACATCTTGGTAAATGAGAAAGTGTGGGTAGACTTTACCATTGGAAAGTATCAAGATAATATAATTTGTGATGTGTTTCCAATGGATGCATGCCATATGTTGCTTGGTAGACCATGGAAGTATGACAAGGAAGATGTCCATAATGGGAAAGAGAACAAGTACTCCTTCAAGAAAAATGGGGTAACTTTCAAAATTCATTCTTTGTTAGAGGAAGACATAGTGGAGAAGATAGAATCCAATACATTTTTGATGAGTGGGAAGGAATTACTAAGGGATATGAAAGAGGAAGGAGTTGGCTATGAAATCATGTTAAAGCTAAAGGAGGAGGAGACTCATAAGCAAGCACCTATGAAAAAGGAAGTGAAATAGCTATTGGATCAGGTCAAAGACATAATATGTGAGGATACACCAGCTACACTACCACCAAAGAGGGAGATAAGTCATCAAATTGAATTTTTACTAGAAGCATCTTTGACAAATAAGGCTGCATATAAAATGACACCGAAATAAAACAAGGAGATAGCCAGGCAAGTACAAGAACTTTTGGACCAAGGGCTGATCACAAAGAGAATAAGCCTATGTGTTGTCCCAGTGGTGTTGGATCCTAAGAAGGGAGGTAAGTGGAGGATGTGTACTGATTCTAGGGTAATAAATAGGATAACTATTAGATATAGATTTCCTATTCCTAGGATATAAGATTTAATGGAGTGTTTGGGGGGTGCTAAGTACTTCTCTAAAATTGATTTGAAAAGTGGTTACTACCAAATTAGGATGAAGGAAGGGGATGAGTGGAATTCAACCTTTAAGACTACATAGGGGTTATATGAATGGTTAGTTATGCCCTTTTGGCTTACCAATGCACCTAGTACCTTTATGAGGGTGATGAGTGAGGTCTTGAAAGACTACATAGGTGTATTTGTAGTTGTATATTTAGATGACATCCTCATTTTTAGAAAGACAAAGGAGGATCATATGAAACACTTGGAGTTAGTATTGAAGAGGTTGCAGGAAGAAAAGCTCACCATCAATCTTGAAAAGAGTGAGTTCATGAAGGAAGAACTAGTCTACCTAGGATTTGTAGTTTCCCAAGGTGACTTGAAAATGGATAAGGACAAAGTAGAGGCCATATTGAACTGGCCTACTCCTAAGATAGGGACTGAAGTTAGGGGATTTCATGGGTTTTCCCAATTCTATAGGAATTTTATTAGGAGATTCAGTGAAATTTGTGCTCCAGTCCTAGAGACCATTAAAGGAGGGTTGAAAACAAAATTTATATGGACCAAGGAAGATAATGAGGGGTTTGAAAGGTTGAAAAGAGAAGTAGCCACTCAACCTATATTATTGTTACCACTTTTTGAAAAACCTTTCATAGTATAGTGTGATGCAAGTAACATAGCAATGAGGGCTATCTTAAGCCAAGAAGGCAGGCCTGTGGCATTCTTCAGTGAGAGATTGAATGAGGCAAAGTCTAGGTACTCTTCCTATGATTTGGAGCTATATTATCTTGTACAAGCCTTAAATAAATGGAGGCGTTATTTATTTACTAAATATTTTTTTTTCTTTACAGATAACCAAGCATTGAATAATATCAATACTCAAGACAAACTTAGTTTGAGGTACATCAAATGGATGGAGTTTTTGAAGTCATACACCTTCATTATTAAGCCTAAGAAGGGGGTACAAAACAAAGTTGTAGATGAAATTAGTAGAAGGATCCTTATAATAAAAGAGATTCAATTGCAGAGTACAGGGGTAGAAGGGTTTAAGGACCTTTATGAGGGATATGCATACTTAGTGATCTACAAGGTGTGTAAATAATTTGAGAATCACTTTCACAATGAGTATGCAGATTATACTCTTCAAAATGGATTGTTTTTCAAAGGGAAACAGTTATGTGTGCCAAGGGGGTCCATGAGGGAGAACCTCATACAAGAAAACCATAATGGGAGTCTAAGTGGACACTTTGGATTGAACAAGACCTTGAATCTAGTGGAGAGGTTCTATTAGTGGCCAAAAATGTAGAGGGATATAAGGAAATATGTAGAGAAGTGTGAGGTGTGTCAAAAGGAAAAAGGAACTTCATCAAATGCAGGATATATCAGCCATTGCCCATCCAAAGTAGACCATGGGATTGCATAAGCATGGATTTCATTGTGGGACAACCTAGGACACCTACTGGTTTAGATAGTGTGTTTGTGGTAGTAGACAGATTTAGCAAGATGAGCCATTTTGTCCCATGCAAGACAACACATGATGCTAGACATATTTCCCATTTGTTATATAAAGAGATAGTGAAAATACATGGCTTGCCAACAAGCATATTTGCAGATAGATATGTGAAGTTTATGGGACATTTCTAGAAGAAACTTTGAAGAAGGATAGGAACCAACTTGTCACATAGCTAGGCTTATCATCCTCAAATAGATGGCCAGATAGAGGTGATCAACAAGGTACTTGGCAATTTGTTGAGATGTTTTAACAAAGAATATGGGCAAAGTTGGGAGCAAGTGAATGATAACACATTTTATACCACAGGTAAGAGCCCATTTGAGATTGTTTATGGGTTACACCCAAGGGGTGTACTTGAATTGAGAGACCTAAAAGGTTATGAAGGCATCAGTGATCATGCTGATGATTTCTCTCAGTCAATGAGGGAGGTACATGAACAGGTTAGGAAGACATTAATGGAGGCCAATTATAAGTTGAAAGCCAAGAAAGATGAGGGAAGAAGAGATCTGCAATTTGAAATGGGTGATCTAGTAATGGTGTTTTTGAATAAGGCTAGACTACAAAAGGGGATACCTAGTAAGTTGTAGATGAAAAGGATCAGGCCTTGCAAGGTGTTGGCCAAGTATGGACCCAATGCCTATAAGGTGGAGCTACCCAAGGAGATGTCAATTTCTCCAATCTTTAATGTGAAAGATTTGATAAAATATAAAGGCCAAAAATGGATGGAGTATAGTACAATACTTAAGTGAATAAGGATGTGGGGGAGTTCAAGACTTTGGAATAGATCAAACCACAAGCTAAAAGGATATTTGATTCAAGAGTTAAAAAGCAAACCATGCATAAGGTCTATATGGAACATCTAGTAAAAGGGAGGCATCAACTAGAGTCATAATCCACTTGGATAGCTGAGAGTGACTTCAAGAAGCATGGAATCAATGAGGAACTTTGGACACCAGAGGTACCCTAACTTGTTTGTTGCAGGGGGAGGATGGTGCAGGAGCACCCCAAGGTCTTTAAATGATCATTTTGGTCATTTTGGCTCATAGGTTGGTTTATCCAACCATCAGTGAATAAGGAATATTTTATAAAGTCCCAAGTGTTTCTAAGGTGCGATTAGGGTTAGTAGTGTTTAGGGTTGAGTAGTTGCTGAGGTCAAGTTGCATCTAGGGTTCTATATCCTTAGAAGTCAACCAAAAGGTCAAAGGGTTGACCAAAACTCTAAAAAGGAGTGACATTAAAAATTTTAATGTTTTTAGGTGTTTAAAGGTCATATGATAAGTTTTAGAACCAATTTGGGCCATTGGAATTGGTAAAATGTCATTTTGACAAAAGTTGTAAAAGTTGTCATGACAACTTTTGCAACTTTGCAAAGTTGTCATGACAAAATTTCCTAGTTTTTAGGAATTGGCTTTAATTATGCCCAAATCCTGATATGAGGGTCCATACATGTGGTAATATTATATATAAGGTGTAATAAACCTAAAGTGATAGTGAGAGTTCATTTTGTACGGACTGTTTATGGAGAAGTAAGGTTTTACACTATATTTTGTAGATAGAGCCATCATCCAATACTTCAATGGATTGAATGGGTTGAATTAATTCATTGAGAGTGTTTTGTGTGTTATTTTATTATTCTAAATGGCATTGGTTTGATCATTTAATCATACAAGTTAACATTTTGTAAATTACTTAGGTTTTACTAGTTCACTGTCTAGTTTTGGACCAGTCATGTAGATAATGACTTTCCTTGGAGTTCCCATGGTCCAAAGTCCTATGAAAAATTTGAATCAAGTAAATAATTATATCTACAATCTACATATGGTGTGTGGAGTGTGTATGTGTAGGGAAGACATGAGAACATTCAGGCCCTAGGCGAGTACTGGTTATTCTGGCTAGAGGAACTGAACAGAACAAAGGCAATAAAGATTTATTGGTGATTGGTGTGTGCCAATCATTTGTAGAGGAGTGTAGGGAAATTTAATATAGACATTTTTATGGAATGAGAAGAGAATAGGAGGTTTTTAGTGTAGTTAAAGAAAGCCAAGAAGCCAAACCAGTGTTCATGCCCTAAAAAACCTCAATTTTAGGGGTTTGGTGAAAGTCCATTGTACAGACAAGGTGGGGAAATAAGACCTAGTAAATATTTAAGCCAAGGGAAAACCCACAAGGAATATGTAATTATATTCCAAGGGTGTTAAGGTATTTTGAGAGGAAATACATTGTTTCAGTGTTTAGGAGGGCTAATAGGCCTAAAAGGCCTAGAACACTAGAAATCTTGAACCCAATTGGAACTAGGATGAAAGATCCACAAGATTGGGTCTAGGGGAGTTGAAAGAGACTTAAAGAAGGTTAGGAATCTAATACCAAAGAAGATAGGACAGATGAGAGAGTTGATGACCAAGAAAAGCCATGGATGAGAAGGACTATGGAGAAGGATCTAGTGAGAAATTGTACTTATTGGAGAGCTCCTAGTGAATTAGAGGAATAGATAGAGATCCTATAGTTAGGGTGGTGATAGGAACCCTAATAAATACCAAGAGAAGCTCTAGTAGAGAGAAAGAAAGCTCTAGGAGTGGGAGCTCCCTATTAGCACTTTTTCTTGCAACACTTACCTAATGATGACAGTATACCTTATATACTTGAATGCAACCTCTTTTAGGCAAGAGAAAGGCTAATTGCTAAGGATTGGATAATATCCTTCTTCATTTTTGAGCTCCACAGACTCAGGCAGGTATTACCTAGATAGTTCACTATGTTTCAAGTAAACTTCAAGTGGTGGATAGGGTCTTCACTGCTATGTTATTATATTTCTGATTATATTAATAAGATACCACTCTTCGAATGACTGGAAACAATTCTAAAATAGAGCTTGATAAGGAATATTATGATTGTAATAAAAAATAACAGTGGCATAAGGATGTTTATCCTTCTTCTTTTTATGAGTTTAAACTCAAGGAAGGCTAACCTTTTGATTCACTCTCTAAGGAATGACTAAAATGGACACTATCCTACTGATATGAGTCCTTAATGAGTTCAACTCATTTGTTCTAAAAACTAGATAAAATTGATTAATTTGTGTACAACTGAATGGAGAAAACACTTGCTCAACAAACTCTAGATTAGTGCCTATTCCTTGGGAAAAGAGTCAATGAAAACATATGTCAACAATAAAAAACTAATGCAATACTGAAGAATTCTTTACAAACTTCATACAATCTAGATTGGATGCCTTACAAAAAATCTACTCAACTCAATACTTCCTCATCAGGTCTTCACAACTATGTCCTGCTCTCTGAAATCATTTACAAAATTTAACTCTCTCCTTGAGAAAGACTCACAAATGATTAGACACACTACCTTGTAGTAGGTATATTCTAGATTCCTTACAAATGAGCTATACTAGAGCATAAACACAGTTAAAAGAGACAAGACAACAATGAGTAGGAACTGCACTATATTCTTATTAATCCAAGTTGTTTCCAAATATCCAGACAATAAACTCAAGAACTAAGCATGAAATAGAAGTATGCTTTACAAATAGAAATATTCAAACCAATGGTAACTTGTACTGAACCAAGCAAAGATAGGAATAAGAACAAGACCAGGAACCAGAACAGGAACCTGAAATCAGAACCCTCAAAATAGAAAAGAGAAGAGAATAAATAAGAAGAGAAGAAACCCTAATATTTCTGAGATATTCATAGCTGTCCCTCTTCTTAAAATTTGATTTGTACTCATTTCTCCTTTTCAAAATATCTGATATATTCTATTAATAACTGACTCCATCTGTCTGAGAAAATATTTGATTTTATCCCTTGCAAATATCCATCATTTTCCACTGAGAAATCCATCCAATCTGATTCCATCTGCAAAATATCTTTGAAATCTGAGAAAATATCTGCTCACAAAACCTCCCAGAAAGCTCTAACAAATCTGACTTTTGCAATAAAATATATATGCATGTTATCTTATCCCTTTGTGCAAATCTGATTTTGTTCTCTGATCTTCATTCTGTCCAAATCTAATTCTTTATTCTGCAAAAATCTGATCTTTCATGTGTTGCAACATCTTCCCGGAATGCATCTCTTAATATTTGAAATAGAATACTTTTGCAAACTATGCACTTTACCCTTTAAAATTTGCATATCATTTAAATTTCTTTTGAAAACCCTATTCTCTGCCTATTAAGCCCAGAAGTCACCAGATTTTGACATGTGGCATGACATGCTCATATTGGCTGTTATAAACTGGCTTTTTAACTGTGCCTTTAACCCTGGGTTCACCTTTTCTTCCTTGTCTCCAAGTCTCTGAACTTTTTGCCTAACCACGGTTAAATCTGGAGACCATGCGACTAACCACAGTCTCATTGTCTCTGAATAAATTTCCACTTAGCATCTTTAACCAGCGGCCATGTGACCAACATCTAACAGTTTATCTGCATTTGGCGACCACGTGACCACACTTAGTCTCCAAGTCGCCAGCAAATTTCAACTTAACTGTCAACCTTGGCCGACATGGCGACTAGAATATAGTGGCTAACTCCCATCTAGTGACCATGCGACTGGCGGTTACCTCCTCGTCACGGCAGTCATCTTCCTCTTCTGGCTACTTCACGACTAACCGCTAGCGGTCAGTCACCAAGTCTCAGCAGTTTATCCTTGGCATCTCCTAACTGCGTGACTAACTGCTAGCAGTCAGTCACGTGGTCTCCATGGTTATCTCCTTCGGCGGCTAACCTCTCGCAACTGCACGACCAAAACTTCTCGCGACCACACAACCGAATGCCATGTGTCATTTTTGTCAAAATTTGTTTTCCTCCATTTTTTGGCACAGAAACTGAGGTAGTCAGATGACTGGGCATGTGCGTGGATAGCCTCCTCACCTTCCTTTAAATTAACATGTTTGCATTTTGTCATATAAACATCTCAGTCTTTGCTAGTGGGATGAATGTGGGATAATGGGTTTCATGGTTTCAAAGGCATTTTTGAAATTTATCTCAAAATATAGTGGTTTGCCCATGCATCCATTGCTCCAGACCTCAAGAGCCCACCAAGAGCCTCTAGGCTCTCTTATTTACTTATAGAGAAAGCCATTTAGCATATAAAGACCAAAAATCGCTATAGCACAAGGCATATGGGACATTTCATTTTCACTATTTTCCAATTTTCTGGGACTTTACTGAGTAAACTGCTGATCAATGGTGAGATTTCTTTGCAAATGGAGACCATGAATTTGTTCCACAGGTCAAAACGCCCCTCTCCATGGAGTCATATCTGCAGATTTTAGCTTCAAAACCTTTCAAAAAAAACTTCAAATTACTTCACCAAAATGGGCGTAGCAATCTATGCAATGTATTTTGCAATGTGATTTGTACTCCTCCCATGGCTTGCACAGACTGTTCTATGGTTTCTTTCAACTCCTTCTTACTATTATGCGCTGGTTCTTCATTGTATTATGTATGCGCAGTATGCCAAGACAAGGTATTGATGCCTCTCTATTTTTAAATCTTTCAATATCTGATGTATTGCGCAGTAATTGGTAGTCTGATCACTTGCAAGGTTTTAAAACTTTAAGATTTCCCGACAATATTCAGCGCAGCATCACAATCCTATACATTTTGAAATGTTTAACGCTTTCCATGGTATTTAGTGCAGAGTCTTTACCCTCCATTCAGCGTGGCATTCTGCTTTGTCTGCGCAAGAACATTCTATGCTGTTTATAGTTTGCAATGTTAAAAATTTCATAATACTTTCCCTGCGCAACACATTATGCAATGAAGTTTTTCCCCTTTACAATCTAAAACAAACAAAACAATGGCTCTCCTTCTACTGCGTGGGCTGTTCACTTGATGTTTTTGTCCCCGTTTAAAACGCAGCACCACTAGAAGAATAGGGCGATCCTCCATTTGGCCATACACATGGAAAGCTTTTTCTGATATTGTAGTGGTATGAGAACACAACTGGTCTTGAAGTATGATTCTGACAATATAGACAATTCAATAAAATGTTGGAAAGAAGATATTCGGGTAGATGGCATTAATTGTTGTTTTGCATTATTTGAAAGCATTCTTGTAACTAATGCCTCTTGTCCACCCTTTCACATTCTAAATTTTTACCATAAAGAACAAATTGGTGACCTTTTCAAACATTTTAATAGTTATGCAGATTGATCACATAATGGCAACTGGCCCTAGGAATGAGATCTAAAAACTAACAAAATAATATCTTGCAAGCATGAGAACCAGAAGAAAAACCCTTCTCCAACATCTAAACAACTTCCATCAACCTGATTATTCTGAAAAGATTTGGGCTTCAAGATAATAACATGCAAAGTGGGTGATTTCATGTATTCTGCAACTGAGAATTTGCAAACCCTGCCAGAAGTGTCAATCGGAACCATACTGGATTGGCTCCTAAAGAGCCATTACTTGACAAAGTAATTCAATGATTCATACTGAATATGCATGCAAGAGGGCATCTTCAGATTCATCATCCAGTGCAAGAGGCGAATAATCAAACCTAGCATTTTTAGAAGATTATGCAAATGCAAATGTTGAAACAACATAAATCTCCCTCAGATCGACCACTGTAAAATCATTGAAACAAGCTCTGAAATTTCACCATTAGGTGAAATAGTACATTCATATGTAATGAACATGAAGCCCTGATTGGTTCCTGAAAACATCTTTCAGATCAAAATTTATCATTTCCCCAAAATGACCATTTTGCAAACCTAACTCTTTTCTGCACTACAAACTAAATAAAATGCCTTTGATACTGAATTTGTAGGGTCATCAAAATGAAACTTCAGATTCTTGACCTCTGATCCTAGATTCAATTTCATGTGTAGAATGTAAAACCTCAGTTACCTTGTTCTGAGAACAAACCTCTTAACTGATACCAATCTGCAAATATTAGCATCCAAACACTTTTCTGGTTTTTACCACAATGAAAAAGTAGAAACTGAATATGGAATTAACATGGAGAAATAATCAACCGGATTGGTCAAAGTTTGGGAATATTTAGATGAGTTCACTCCTAGGTCTACAATGCAGATCAACCTTCAATTATGTCTGACCTCGAACTAGGTGCAAATAGGGAAACCACAAAGTATGCCATTTAATTCTGAATTCTATATTTTCAGTGAAACTTTAAATAAATCAGAAATGGAAAGGCTCTGGAAAAGTGAGCAACTGGATTGGAAAGAATCTGTAAATCCTCAAGTGAGTGCACTATTATGTTTACAATACGAGGGACAACTCAATTATCCAAAATGTTCACCTGGGTATAGATTTTCAAGACCTCAAAGTGGACAACTTAGCAATTCTGTACTTGAAAACACAAGAAATCAGAATCATTCACCACTCGAATGGTTCTAAAAACTTGTCATCTGGTTTCATAAGGATCTGAAAACTGGAAAGTATGGAGTGTGTGACCACTGGATCATAGTACAAAAGTAATTTTCTCAATTGAAACAACTGGTCAAAAGTTATAACCTGTCAAACTGGGCTATTCAGATTTCTAGGCAGAACAAAAATGCAAACAGTTCTGAGCGACCAAATTTGGGAAGTATGAAAACCTATCAAATGGATTTGGAATGAGGTGAGATCTAAATCATAAGCTCTCTGATATGTATGTAACACATTCCCAAAGTGATGGCTTATGAAACTCAACAGGATGCAAGATATTCAAAATCAAAGTAGGCCCCGGACAGCAAAATGCCACTTTAGCAAAATTGCAGATTTAGGTGATCCCCTCAAAATGACTACTCCCTAAACATGTCAGAATTGAAATTCAAGAGCTGGAACCCACTGCATATGTCAAATGAAAGGCATTGAAGCCTTTTCCCAATTTGTAGCTCATGAAAATCATCCGGGCATCCTTTTCAAGCATTCTAACTAAGCCTTCTCACACAAAATTTCAAGGGTACTTACTTTGCTTAACCTAAAAAATTAACATGGTGACTCCAAATTTGTTCCAAATTTAGGAGTACCAACACTCCCCATCAATTTCTTAGGAAAATCTACATATTCATCACTTGTGCATATGAAGTGGCTCTAATGACAGATACAGATACCAAAAAACTTGATTGGGACAATGAAATTTACAAATTAAGGAAAGGTGGGGGGATCAATCAAATAATTAAAAAAGAAACACACTTTGTCAAAAATGTTCAAAGGGCTATAGAAAAATCATTAAGACTATAGAAAATCAAGTTCTAGAAATGGACGGTTCTGATGCTTTTCTATTACAAAAATTGAGCATTCATCATTTGGTACTTCTTGGTGTATTCCATTTAAGTATGTCAGGCACAAAGTATTCCATTTAAATATCTTCAAAAAAATTCCAGTAATTATTTGCGGAATGTAATCATGCAAAGTATTCTCTAGTCACACAACCAATGAATAAAAATTGAAATGCCAATTTCTTTAACAATTGAAATGTCTCAAGTAGACAAGATTCTCAATGAAATAATTTGATAACATATAGCTACAGATAGGATACTGGATCTGATCAGCCTTCACTTGTGCATATAAGAGTTGACTAGAGAAGGTATATGCATAGGTAAGAAACATGCAGATTTGACCAAGCATCAATAGGAGCTAGACCCCACAGTAAATGAACTTGTGATGATATATCCCATACACTCCAATTTTATCAAAATCATGCCTACACTACCCAAATACCATTTCTCAATTGGTTTTCAACTTCCTTTAACTGGTTACAATTAGTTATGACTGTTTGCAATTAGTTTTTGTTTAATATTATTGTCTAGTTGACAACATGGCTATCAATTTGACCACTCCTTATCTTTTTTCAGTGTATTAAACTTTTAAAAAGGATATTATGACTCTATCCTAACACTCAAAACCCTTAAATCACTCTTAAACGCCATAAATCCCATACATGAGCCTTTTAGGCCTATTTTACCAATTTTAGGCAATTACATCATTTAGCCACTTTTAGTGCTATTGAAAACTTTAAAAGGATCTAATGGGCACATTAAAAAAATTATGGAACTTTATAGGTCATTAAACCCTTTATCAACCTTAGGATCCATAAATGACCCCCAAGGTACACTTTATCCCCCAAATACCATTAAGGGTTACAATGCTTTGATCCTTTACAGGAGGATTCACATACAATCCAAAACATAAGAAAAACATATTTAAATGACCATTATTGGTCTCATTAACATCACTCTAAATTCCCTGTTAACATCTAAAATTCATTCATTCATTCATCTATTAATAAAATGTAACATTCATGAATTATCACAACATTCATTAACACATAAGATTAATTAGCATTCATTAACACACATTAATTAGCATTTATAAGACTCATTAGCACTCATTAAGATATCACAACATTCATTAACACATAAGATTACAACATCGAGACATAAACATCAGTCATTATCAAATAAGTTACATAAATGAGAATCATTTCTTTTTTGGCTTTTTTCTTTTTTTTCTGCTTCCCTATATTGTTGTAGAGGTGTATCCATCTCGGCATCGTCATTTCTTCTCACCCATGCAATTGATCTCACTATCCTTTGCAAAGGAGGGTCCTCTACAATAAAAAATAAAAGGGTTAAATTAAAAACATATTATCATAATTGTTACAAACATTTTAGTACTTTAAAAAAAATAAACGTGACGCTCTTTACCTTGTCCAACCACATATTCTTTCTCGATGGCTTGAACCTCAAAACGATCATCGAGAACCTCTACATCCCTTACAACAACAATACAAAATGTTTTATTAATCCCAAAACATTATAATTAAATTTTTATTACTACGCCAAATTAAATTTAAAATGTTTCCTTATATTAATAAATCAATAATCAAAATTCAAATAGAAATTGTATACCTTTAGTACTACAATGCACATTCGAATCTATGCCTCCATCGTGCTCGGATGGTGTTTCAAGATCGGCAGGATGCATTCCAATGTAAATAATTAGTGCATTTATCGACAATATATACATATAAATACAAGACAAATACTAAGAAATGTTAATCATTCAATTTAATACATATAAATATATTCACTTTAAAGTTTTAAACAAATATATAATCATTGTTTCCTTAAAAAAATTATATTCACTTTATGTTGGAACTTAACATCAAATACACTAATTGGTAGAGTATCCAACTTGAAATAAAAATCAATTGGCTTATTTACCTGATTGATAGATCCACTAGAAGAACCTTGTGCACTCATTGATCAAAATCATTCATCCATGACTGTATAGCTTTGTTTGTAGCTTACTTTCTTTTCCTCTTCTAAAATATTTTGTTTTAACTGTTGGATGTTATCAGTTTTGGTTAATGATCATGCTGTTGATATTCATGTTTTGTCACTGATGTCAACATATATTTCTATGGATAAGATAGACTAGCTTCTTAACTGGAAGGAGTGTACGGACACTGTACGGATGATTCAGAATGATCAAAGTTGGATTTATGCAGAAGGATATGTGCTGACCTTACTTCTAATGTCACTTGAATTTATGTTACATTATGTGGATGTTATAGTTCATTTGGTGAAGACTGGTTTTCTGGACTACAACTGTGATTCTGGATAGAGCAGGTCTCTGTGTTCTGGGTATGTCTTTCTGATGGAGATATTTTAGAACTTTCAAGCTTATGTATGGATAGCTGACATATGTTAGAGTAATGGGTTGAGTTCAATTGTTGATTGAAGACTGATGATGTCAGCTATGGCATGTATTCTGGAGAAGACCTATTTCCTGGCCGACTTCAGACATGTAGCGTGTGGAATTAATTGTGAGCATGAATTGCGGATCTGGAAGTATATGTAATTAATTATAAATTTTGTATACTTGTCTTAGATACCGTGTGTATCTTAGCAAGGGGCTATGTAATTATGTGTATGATGGAAAGCCTTAATTGGCCAACCTAATTAATTATGTATTGGGAAAGCTTAACTGGCCGACCTAATAAGTTATTGTGTAAGGGTATATATGAAAGATAAATTCTTGTGGAGAAGTGTGATAGAAAAAAGAAGAGAAGGAATGTGTGAAAGCTATGAATCTTGTTGACTACTGGATGCAAGCAGAGTTGATACTTCATTAGAACTTATCAAGCAAAGACAGTTGCTGGAAGAGAGTTCTCTGATTGTGTATTTTCCTTATACACTTGTGCGGATTGTAAATCCTTGAGGGTGGCTTTAACCTTCTTTGGGAAGTGTGCCTTGGCAGTGGGCCTACTATTTCCTTTGACTCCTAATAGGGTCTATCTCCTAACATGGACTGTGTACTATAATGTTGTAACAAGCTCCTAATAGGGCTAATATCTTTTAATAGGGATACTATACTCTCAGTACATTATTTGTGGGTGTTAATTCCCACCGGGGTTTTACCTTTAACAGGGTTTCCTCAACAAAAAATATTGTGTTATGGTGTTTTCTATTCCTGTGTTATCATTTACATTTGTAGATTTGGTTTATAAAGTACAAAGTTTAATAATCTACATCACAACTAATTCACCCCAACTCTTAGTTGTCTTGTGGACTGTTATTCCTAACAATTGGTATCAGAGCTATTGCTCCTCAGAGAGAAATTTTAACAACTTGAGGTGATCTTGAAGATGACTTACTATAGGAAGGATAGTCCAAAGTTTGACTATGAAATCTTTGACAGTTGGCCAAACAAGATGAGAACACATTTTCTATGTCTGGGAATTGACTATTGGATGATAACAAAGAAGAAGGAAAAGATAGCGACTGAGGATGAATTAGAGAAATCCAGTGATGATTAAAAGAAGATGTTCTCATGTAATATGGTTTCAAGGGAATCGCTAATCATCACATTATCAGAAGGAGAATTTACTAAAGTAAAGGATCTGGACTCATCACATGAAATCTGGTCAAGACTGGAAGCACTATATGTTGGAGACAAGTTTACAAAGCAAGAAAAGTTACAGAACTGGAAGACAAAGATGGAATCAATGAAGATGAAAGAAGATGAGAACATTAGAGCATATGCATAGAAAATTACTAAGGTAGTGACTGGTATTAGGAACTCTAGAGGAACTTACAGTGAGGAAGAAGTTATTGCAAAGATACTCAGACCTTTGACACCTGCATATAGAACCAAGGTTTAGGCTATAGAGGAGATCATACCTTTGACACAGAACTTCACCAGAGAGATGTTTATTGGAAAGCTAACTACATTTGAAGCCATAGAATTGGGAGACACTCTACCTAAGGTTGAGTCAGCATTCAAAGCAACTATGCACAAAAGCAAAAGAATTTCACCTAGAAATGCAAGCACAAGCAGTAATGATCTAAAAGAAGAAATTGGAGCCTATGTTGATGAATGGGAATAGATACAAGAAGAAGAAAGAAAGCTAGATGAAATTGTTGCACTGATTTCTAGAAGAGAAAAGAGAGGTAAGGGTAACTTTGAGGGAAAATTACCTTTAAAATGTTTTTCATGTAACAAGATCGGTCATTTTGCATCTATATGTCCTACAAGAATTCAAAAGCACAAGCCTAATTTTTTCAAGTCTAAGTTCTCAAAGGATAAGGAATGTTATTATTCTAGTGAATGTATATATGATGATGAGAATGGTGATTATGATGAAATTGGATTTATTTCTATTAAGGATGATGAACCTATGCATGAAGAAAAAGCATTAGTATCTCGAGTTGAAAAGAAATCAGAATGGGTCATAGATAGTGGTTGTTCACATCATATGACTAGAGATAAAAATAATTTTGTGAGTTTGAAGAAACATGATGGTGGTGTTGTTAGATTTGGTGAAAATACTCCTAAACTTATTATTGGAGTTGGATCTATTTCTTCGGATGGAAATACTAACACTGACAATGTATTACTTGTTGATGGACTTAAGCACAATTTCTTGAGTGTTGGATAGCTAGTGGACAAGGGTTATCAACTGAACTTCATAAATAGAAAAAGTACTATCAAGAGAAAAATAGGAGACTTGATAGCATCTGGTACTAAATCTAAAGGTAATGTATTTGAATGGAACACATCTGAAGCTTCTTATTTTATTGCAAAGGTTGATGACAACTGTTTGTGGCAAAGAAGATTTTGTCATGTTAATTTTGATAACATTGTGAAGGCAAGTATGAAAAAATAAGTAAGAGATCTACCTAAAAGTGTAAAGCCATCTAACACTATGTGTAGAGAATTATTCATGGGGAAACAAACTCGAAGCACCTTCAAGAGAAAAGCTTATTCAGAAAAAGGGAAGTTGGATCTGGTGCATACAGATCTATGTGGGCCTACAAGAACAAGATCATACTATAGTGAAAGGTATTTTATACTTTTTGTTGATGACTTTTCTAGAATGAAGTGGGTTACATATTTGAGAGAGAAATTTGAAGCATTTGACAAGTTCAAGTTGTTTAAATAAAAAGTTGAGAATGAATCTGGTTTAAAGATGAAATGTTTGAGATAAGACAGAGGAGGAGAGTTCACATTAGAAATTTTTAACAAATACTATGAAGAAAATGGAATACATAGACAGACTTCAGCTCCTAGAACTCCACAACAGAATGGGATAGCAAAGCAAAGAAACAGAACCATATTAGATGCTGCAAGGACCATGTTGTTGGAAGGAAATGTATCATATGTTCATTGGAGAGAAGCAATTGGCACTATTGAGTACACTTTAAACAAAATTTAGATCATAGAAGGTAAAAATAAAACTCTTTATGAATTATGGTTTGATCATGCTCCTACTGTGAAATATTTTAGAATATTTGGTAGTAAATGTTATATCAAAAAAGATGATGAGATAGGAAAGTTTGATGCTAGAAGTGATGAAGGAATCTTTCTTGGTTATTCCACCAAGAGTAAGCATATAAATGTTTCAATCTGAGACTGAGGAAATTGATTGAAAGTGCCAATGTGAGGATAGATGAGAAATTTCAAATTCAGGAAAGAATGTATGATTGTGGTCAGATAACATAATCAATAAAAGTTGTTGTTGAACCTGAAGGACCCTTAATGATCAAGAATGAGATTGAAGAAGAAGAACAAGAAGAAGCTACTGAGACATTAAAGACAGCAAGGTATGTCAAGAAAAACCACCCTAAAGATCAAATTATTGGTGATGCAAGCAAAGGCATGATCACTAGATCTAAATTTAGAGATAAGATCTGTTTGATTTCTCAAGTTGAACCCAAGACTACTGATGAAGCATGTAAAGATGAATCTTGGACTAAAGCCATGGAAGAAGAACTAGAACAAATAAAGAATAAAAATACTTGGGAATTGGTTCCAAGACCTAAGAACAAGAATATGAATGGAATTAAGTGGGTTTTCAAAAAAAAAATGGATGAGGAAGGCACAATGGTAAGAAACAAGGCTATACTAGTATGTAAAGGCTACTCACAACAAGAAGGCATAGACTATGAAGAAACATTTACACCTATTGCTAAACTAGAAGCTTTGAGACTATTCCTTGTTTATGCTACACATAAAGACTTCAAAGTATATCAGGCAAATGTGAAATCAACATTCTTGAATGGTGATCTAGAAGAAGTGTACATTGAGCAACCTAATGGTTTTCCTTTGACATATGATGAAAACATGGTTTTCAAACTAAAGAAGGCAATGTATGGACTGAAACAAGCACCGAGGGAATGGTATGCAAGACTGGATAAACATATAGTTCATCTTGGTTTCAGGAAAGGCTATGTAGATAGTAATTTGTATTTAAGAACTGATAAAGATGAAATATTAATCATAGAATTTTTTGTTGATGATATCATTTTTGGAGGCAATGATAAAATGAGTAAGAAGTTTGCTAAAGAAATGGAGAATGAGTTTGAGATTTCAATGATTGGTGAGATACAATTTTTTCTTGGTTTGAAAATTTGTCAGAGTAAGGATAGCATATTTATATCTCAGACTAAGTACCTTAAGGAAATGTTGAAGAAATTTGGAATGGAAGATTGTAAAACTGTTGGTACACCCATGGTAACAGGGAACAAACTAACTAAAAGTGATGAGACTCAAAGTGTTGGGAAGACTAAGTATAGATAAATGATTGTAGGTCTACAATATTTGACACACACTAGACCAGATATTACCAATGTAGTTGGAATTGTGGCTAGATATCAGGCATATCCTAAAGAAACACACTTTGCTGCTGTGAAAATAATTTTTAGATATTTGAGAGGAATAGTAGAGTATGGATTATGGTATGAAAAATCTGATGATTTTACATTGCAGGCTTTTACTGATGCTGATTGGGCAGGTAATGTAGATGACAGGAAGAGCACAAGTGGTGGAGCATTTTTCCTTGGAAAGAGGCTGGTTTCTTGGTTGAGCAAGAAGAACTGTATTGCTCAATCTACTGCTGAGTCAGAGTATGTTGACGCTGCATTAAACTGTACACAAGTTGTTTGGATGATCCAAATGTTGAAGGACATCGGAATAATTTTCAAAGAACTAGTGGTTATCCATTGTGATAACACCAGCATAGTGAATATGTCAAAGAATCCTGTAATGCATTCAAAGACTAAACATATTTCCATCAAGTATCATTTTTTGAGAGAGAAGGTAGCAGAAAGAGAGATTAGACTGGATTATATTAGCACAAAGGAACATATAGAATATATATTTACCAAACCTTTGCCAAAATATGCTTTTGAATATCTCAGAGGAATGCTTGGGGTGATGGCCCCTCCCAGTGAAAACTAAATGATGTAGATGTGCATCACTCTAGTGGATCTTAGAGCTATAGCATTCTTTGGACTTGATGTATGGATCTACTCCTTAGGGGGAGTGATCGCAGAAAATACTAGAGTACATTTAGGTGATCTTGCACCTAGCTGATTAGACATGAATATTTGAAAAATCTACATCTTACAGAAGACTACATGTGAATTATGGCACCCTTTTCCATTGCTGCCAAAGGGGGAAAGAATCTATGAGAAAATCCCTACTGTTTTGGAGAGATTTATGATGAGGATATTGAGAAGATTGTATTGAGAGAGAGTACTTTTGGGTTGATGCATATGGAATTTCCCATATGTTTCCATCAATGCCAAAGGGGGATATTGTTGGATGATATCAATTTTGGTTACTGATCATGTTGTTGATATTCATGTTTTGTCACTAATGTCAACATATATTTCTATGGAGAAGACAGACTGGCTACTTAACTAGAACGAGTGTACAGACACTGTACAGATGATTTAGAATGATCAAAGTTGGATTTATGCAGAAGGATGTGTTTTGACCTTACTCCTAAGGTCTCTTGAATTTATGTTACATTATGTGCATGTTACAGTTCATTTGGTGAAGACTGGTTTTCTGGACAGAGCAGATCTCTATGTTTCAGGTATATCTTTCTGATGGAGATATTTTAGAACTTGTGAGCTTACGGATGGAAAACCTACATATGTTAGAGTAATGGGTTGAGTTTGATTGTTGATTGAAGACTGATGATGTCAGCTGTGGTGTGTATTATGGAGAAGACCTATTTCCTGGCCGACTTCAGACATGTAGCGTGTGGAATTAATTGTGAGCATGAATTACAGATTTGAAAGTATATGTAATGAATTATAAATGTTGTATACTTTTCTTAGATACTATGTGTATCTTAGCAAGGGGCTATGTAATTATTTTTATGATGGAAAGCCTTAATTGGCTGACCTAATTAATTATGTATTGGGAAATCTTAATTGGCCAACCTAATAAGTTATTGTGTAAGGGTATATATGAAAGATAAATTCTTGTGGAGAAGTGTGATAGAAAAAAGAAGAGAAGGAATGTGTGAAAGATGTGAAACATGTTGACTACCAGATGCAAGCAGAGTTGATACTTCATTGGAAAAAATCAAGCAAAGATAGTTTTTGGAAGAGATTTCTTTGATTATGTATTTGCCTTATACACTTGTGCGGATTGTAAATCCTTGAGGGTGGCTTTAACCTTATTTGGGCAGTGTGCCTTAACAGTGAGCCTACTATTTCCTTTAACCCCTAACAGGGTCTATCTCCTAACAAGGACTATGTACTGTAATGTTGTAACAATCTCCTAACAGGGCTAATATCTTTTAACAGGGATACTATACTCTCAGTACATTATTTGTGGGTGTTAATTCCCACCGGGGTTTTACCATTAATAGGGTTTCCTCGACAAAAAATATTGTGTTATGGTGTTGTCTATTACTATTTTATGAATTACATTTGCAAATTTGGTTTATAAAGTACAAAGTTTAATAATCTATATGACAATTGATTCACCCCCCCTCTCAATTGTCTTATGGACTGTTATTCGTAACATGAACTCCAAGCCCTACATTATTGCTTGGTATCATGAATTTTTATTGAAGTGAATTTCATCAAAACTAAATAGATTACAATTTATAAATATTTGCATACGGTTTTTCATTTACTATTACTTACAATTAGTGCAGCAAGTTTTTAATATCCACCCGAGCTGAGCTTGTGTTGCCCGTGCTTTAGTTTTCTTTCTTTTGTTTCCTTTGATGTGTCAGGAAACCTGTGTGATGTTTGAAATATGTTAGATCACATAAGTACAAAGAGTAAATAGTACATAATTTCATTATTAATATTATCACGTACCTTCTTTCCTCGGGTGATACTATTTGTCCACCATGTCTTGCGCACCTCTCAAGTGCATCCCTTTTAAGATTCTCCCACTCATTAATAAGAACATAGAGGGGCCACTCATAATAAGGGTTTCATTCTATTTGGGACTTGTAGCTTTCCCTAATATACTTCAAAGTTTGGCCCACTTTCTCAAGGAGCCTAAGTCTTTTAAAGGCGTTGGGTCCAAAAAAATTTATCATAGAGTCAATGAGTTTATCCTTTAACTCTTTATCTTGTGATTGCAACCTTTGGAGAAAAAAAAATTGTTAGATTCATAAATGAAGTGAAGATACCTTTTAATATACTTGAAGAAAGGGATGAAAGGAAATATGATCTAGCAATGAAATCAAAATATGATACCATGTGCGTACAGTCAGCCCAAAAATGCGCAAACATTCATCATTAATTTTTTCATAAAATAGATTATTCCCTGAAAAATAATAATGGGATTATTAGTTATTGCAAGGGACTGCACAGGGGGTTAGTGCATTACATTATGAGTATAAGATTGTATAGTAAAAGAAATGATCAATCTTTGAAGTACCTGGAAGCTGGGCTACTCTCACAAGAAGTCCATCTTCAATGTTCACGAGTAATTGATCACAATTCTCTATCATTCCCATACATCTAACATGAGTACATCCAAGAATTTGGTCATCACCTCCTACATAAAGTGAATCCAATTTTACAAAATTCCCCCTAAGAAAGAATAGTTAAAGTGAAATAAACACATGATAAATGAGAGTGAAAAAGAGGAATCTACTAACCAATAATAGACGTTGCCATCACATATGTGGTCATCCTATGTGTTTCCAAAATTGGAACTGACAGTACCTCTGTGGTTCTGATCCTCGTATCATGTGGGGTACTCAACATAGGATCAATAATAGGTGCTAAAAAATAAGATTGTTAGAGCATAAAAAAATATAGACAACCATGGACAAGATTGTTAGAGCTATTAAAAAAAATATTGTTTGATAAAAACACAAGTGGAGGATAGAACATGCGATCTACTTGAAACCTAAAGTATCTGCATCTAGGGTATGGCCCTTTAATGTTTTTTGCGTCCTCTGTAAAAATAACACATATGTATTTTAGTTAATGACACAAATAAAAGAGTATACTATAAAACTATTATTGAACTTTTTTAATAATTAAAAACTACATTAATACTTATTGTATAAGTACGAACATGGTGTACCAAATCACCCTCTCTCATCAGTATTTCAAGAGTCTGAGGTTGAATATCTGTCAATTGAGTGAACTCTCTTGAAATTGTACGAAGGACCTTTTGTAGTGTAACCACAGGATCAACGTCTGATGAAAAATCAATAATGAATGGATCCTACGGCTCCTCATGGACTACTTGTTCCTTTCCCTTTTTCTGATTAGTACTCATTTGTGAGAACGATATTATTAGCACTTTATTTAAAATCAATCTAAAATAGTAGTGAAGAATAAAACAAAACAAAAAAATGCAACATCATTTTTCTTGTATGTGCATTTATACAACAACAATGAGTTTTACCTGTTGGGAAGAAGAAGTCCCATGAGAACCATCATCGTCATGTGTATCGTGTGGCTATTTATCCATACTATAACCATGTATTTCAAAACAAAAATCATTGAGACATGTTAAAACACATGTGTTCTTATTCTAAGTTATGTTGAATAATAGACAATTATCAGAATGCTTCAATTAAAAGAAGAGATAGTTTTTTTAAATTTTTAAACAATTTTAAATGGTGCATAGTGCATACCACCTCATCCATGATAGTGGTTTTTTTGTATCTATGCGATTCAAATTGTAATCGATAATAATCTCTTCGCCTCCATGTATTGATTTGATCGCACATACAAATACATGATTTCCCTCACGTGCCTCAAATATGCAATTGGGTTGCTTCTTAGTTGACACAGGTCATGTATTGTTTATAAAACCTGCAATATTCCCTGATGCTTTTGGCCTTCTATCAACGTATATAGCTACTATTTTACTTTGTTCACTAACTTTTTGTTGTGTATAATTTATCGCGAGTGCATACCTACACATAATTTTTTATATCTAACAATCTACATCCAACTACTATAATCATAACAAGGTCTGACATACTCCATCAATTCGACAACTTTGTTGTAAGAGACCTTTATGCTATCCATGGAAAATAGGCCCAAACCATGTAATGAAGATGGTGCTATAGGATATATCCTCTCTAACACAAAAAATTGGTGTTTATTGAAGGAAGTTCATCGGGGACCCATTGTTTCTGTAGATGTTTGTACATAAATTGAACCTTGGAGTTGCCTTTGCTCTCATCATCATAAGAACATGACCCCCCTTGAGCAAGGAAAAATTATATGTATTTTTTGAATTTCTTTCTGATATTTTGACCTCGAGTTGATCTCCTTAATTTAGACATACTAAATGTCTCACTTTGTTCTTCCATTCCTACATTTTCCTCGCTCGAGAAAGACAAATATGACAAATACCTATTCACTGGTACCTGCACTTCATGAAATGAGAGAGATAGGTGGCAATGAGAGAGATATTTTAGAAGTGGTAAAAGACATTAATCTCTATGGGGTATATTGACTTATACCTGACAATCCATGAGACTATGTGGGATACCTGACAAAAGATAATAGTTATATAATCAGACAAACATAGTTCACTCCATATTTTTTATTGCATCTTGTGAAGGATATTATACACTGCTAAAATTATCTATTTATCCTACAATATTTTGAATATCTCAGCATTACATATAACTAAACATCTCAGCATTGCATGAGACACAACTATTGTGGCATTTTGTCAAACAGTTCTTGTGCCATGCCTTTGTTTTTGTTACATCTTGTGAAGGACATTATACATTGTTAAAATTATCTATTTATACTTTCAGAATTAGCTCACTCCATTGCAGGGAACAAAGAGAATCCCCTATGATTTAACATCATTGATGTGCAAGGAAATAGAAAATTATCAGAAGAAAATCTCATAAGATAGTATTTGAATTAAATGCATAAAATACACTCTTTTAGAATGAAATTTCTCTTAGCAAAAGATCAAATATATAAGTAGGACATATAAAACAAGGTGAATAAGAGTAGTTGGATATTTACGCTAAAACCAAAAATGCCATTAATATGAAACCCTAAGCATATTAGTGGAAACAGTGCAGATTTTAACCCAAAACAATCGCTAAAACATACCAAACATCTGCCATAATTGTATATTTTATTCAAGTCATTGATATTATTCTTCATCCATCTCATCATCAAGATCATCGTCATCAATGACATCATCACCACCACTATCATCATCATCTTCATCAGCATAATCATCATCATCATCATCATCATCATCATCATCATCATCATCATCATCATCATCATCATCATCATCATCATCCTCCTCATCATCATCATGATCAGTAGCAGTTGTAACACCCCAAAAATGGCATCACGCAACCCTAACCAATTTTGTTGCATTAATATACCTTTTGAATTATCAAATTCCTATTGTACTAGGCAATTCTGAGTTTTGACTGACTCTACTTGACCTAAGTGTCAAATGCAAATAACCCTAAATCTGCATTAATCACATACTTAATTCCTAATTGGCTAAATAAACCCAATGATCGAATTAATTTAACTACAAAGTCCTAGCACTTTAATTAAATTAAATTCACCCTTTTAGCTAAAACACATAAAAGGAATTAAATAATATTTTATTATTAAATAAATATCCTTATTCCAATAATTGAATTTAATTGTTCAAATAATTGAGAAAATATGAGGTCATATTCTATTTATTTAATTAAAAATTCTCTTTTTCTTTTTATTCTTTCTCTTGTTCTTTTTTTCCTTTTAAGACTAGTTTGAATGAGAGCTGAGAGAGTTCTTTTATAGACCTAGAGTCCATTCAGATTAGAAAGTTTCCTTCGAGAGAAACAGTTAACTTATTGAGAGCTAGTTGAGAATAGAAATTTTCTTTTGAGAGAAATAGTCAACTATTGTCTTTTTGAGTGAGTGAGGCAGTTAACTGGTTTGTTTCTCTTTTCAATCACAGTTAACTCAAAGTTTCTTTTTCTAAACTAGAGAGAAGATTTTTGAGAGAATATTTAATTAAATAAATAGAATATGACCTCATAAATGTATTTTCTCAATTATTTGAACAATTAAGTTCAATTATTGAAATGAGGGTATTTATTTAATAATTAAATATTATTTAATTCATTTTTATGTGTTTTAGCTAAAAGGGGTGAATTTAATTTAATTAAAGTTCTAGGATTTTATAATTAAATTAATTCGATCATTAGGTTTATTCAGCCAATTATGTTTGATATTTAGGAATTAAATATAATGTATGATTAATGAAGATTTAGGGTTTTCTACATTTGACACTTAGGTCAAGTAGAGCCAGTCAAAACTCAGAATTGCCTAGTACAATAGGACTTTGATGATCCATAAGAATGATAAATGCAACAAAATTGGTTAGGATTGCAAGATGCCAAGAATATGATCTCATAAATGTATTTTATCAATTATTTGAACAATTATATTCAATTATTGAAATGAGGATATTTATTTAATAATCAAATATTATTTAATTCCTTTTATGTGTTTTAGCTAAAAGGGTGAATTTAATTTAATTAAAGTGCTAGGAATTTGTAATTAAATTAATTTGATCATTGGGTTTATTTATCCAATTAGGAATTAAGTATGTGATTAATGCAGATTTAGGGTTTTCTGCATTTGACACTTAGGTCAAGTAGAGTCAGTCAAAACTCAAAATTGCCTAGTACAATAGGAGTTTGATGATTCAGAAGGTATGTTAATGCAACAAAATTGGTTAGGATTGCATGATGCCAATTTTGGGTTGTTACATTTTTCCCCTCTTTGAAATGATGTGTGAACAACGCATTGATTTAAAGAATATTCTAATGTTTGAAGCATAGAAGAATTGGTTGATACAAAGATCGATTGAAGAAGGTTTCAGAGCCATCTCCAGAATAGATTTTAACTCTCCAAAGTCTAGGTTAGATTGTTGAGACACCGATGAAGTTGAATTTTTGAGGGTCATCTTCATAACAAAGCTTAACTCTTAGGAATATAGGTTAGATTGCCCCAATACCTAGTAGATGAGATTTAGAGAACCATCTCCAAAATAAAGCTTGAATCTCATGGATTTGAGTTAGATTTCACAAATACCTAATAGATGAGGTTTAAAGAACCATCTCCAGAATGGAGCTTGATCCTTAGGGACTTGAGTTAGATTTCTTAGATACCAAATAAAGAGATTTCGAGAATCATCTTCAGAACAAACCTTGATTCTCAGGGACCTGAGTTATATTGCTCAAATACCAAATAGATTTCCACATTTCAAAAGATTGTCCCTAGAAAAAGGCTCAATCTTTAGGAGTCAGGGTTAGATTGCCCCAATACCTGTCCATTTCAAGGATATTCAATAGAGATTTTTAGGAATATCTCTAGAATGAAGCTTAGTCCCCCAATATCTAGGTTAGATTTCCCAGACACTGGTCAAATTGAGTTTCAAAATCATCTCCAAAATGGAGCTTGATTTTTAGAAGCCAGGGTTAGATTGCCCCAATTCCTAATAGATGAGGGTTTTTGAGAACCATCTCAAGAATGGAGCTTGATCCTCAAGGACCTGAATTAGATTGCTTAGATACCAAATAATGAGATTTTTAGAACCATCTCCAAAATGAAACTTGGTCCTTAGGGACCCGAGTTAGATTGCTTAGATACCTAATAATGAGATTTTGAGAACCGTCTCCAGAATGAATCTCTATCCTCAGGGATCTGAGTTATATTTCTTAGATACCTAATAATGACATTTTGAGAACTGTCTCCAGAATGAAGCTCGATCCTCAGGGATCTAATTTAGATTTCTCAGATACCAAATAATAAGATTTTGAGAACTGTCTCCAGAACAAAGCTCGATCCTTAAGGGCCTGAGTTAGATTGCTCAGATACCTAATAATGAGATTTTGAGAACCATCCCTAGAAAGAAGCTCGATCCTCAGGGATCTAAGTTAGATTTCTCAGATACCAAATAATAAGATTTTGAGAACTGTCTCCAGAATGAAGCTCGATCCTTAGGGGCATGAGTTAGATTGCTCAGATACCTAATAATGAGATTTTGAGAACCGTCTCTAGAACGAAGGTTGATATTCAGGGATCTGAGTTAGATTGCTTAGATACCAAATAGTAAGATAACCAGATGCAAGGAGCGATGATGCCCCTAGTGATTCAGAGTTGTGGAGCACCCAGTTTTGACTGTGAGGTACAAAAAACTAAACGTGCCCCAAGTGATGAGATGCCCCTAGCAATGAGGACTTTTGGATTCAAATCAGATTGATTGAAATAGATTCAATGATGTAATCATCCTACCCCCTTGGGAGAAAAATGGAAAGATGACATGCCATAATGGTGATTGAGAGCGAGATATCACAGATAGATGTAGAGTCAAAAGTTGAGAAGAAATCAGAACATATTACAGAAGAATCCAGAAAAAATGTAGAAGATTTGAGAGAATCGTAATAGGATATGATTCTAACAAGAAAGCAATGTCAGAAAGTTGACTGCACAAGTGTCCGATCACGTCGGTCCCAAAAATTTTAGAATGCGATTTTGAGCTACATAAGAGTATCAGATTTCAATTTTGATCCTGAAAATGGAACACTTTTGAAAATTAGATTCTAGTTCAAAGTATTTGGAATTGAAGAGCGAGAGTGAGGATCAAACACTTGGGAAGTAGAGATGAATCCAAAATGGTGAAGAAGAACCCCTCATCATAGAAATCAAGGAGAACACAATGAAGTGAACACCAAAACACTCTCTAGCATGCAAGTCTAGAATGAACATGAAATCTTATGCCAGATGAAAATGAAACTACAATCCTATGCTAGATGCAAATGAAAGTGAAATACTATGCTAGATGCAAATGAAAGTGCAATCCTATGCTAGATACAATCCCTAGGATGTGATTTTTGGACCCATTAGATAGTTATTATCATAGAGAATTTGTGGAACATCCAAGTCGATATAATCCTTACTAGTGCCACTGTGACCATAAGGATATGAATATGAATTTCATAGGATTAGATATGGTAAACTAACGTAAGCATTAGGGAAAAAAAGCTAAGATGGCCTAAACATTGTTTCTAGTTTGATATAGTAAGAGTACACCAGTAAACAAGCAGAGCAATAACAGTTAAGGAGATAATTCTGACCTCACCAACAAGCAGTAGACAAAGAAAAGATAAAAGAAATTAATGAGAACAAGCAACATACAAAGAGAAATTCAGTCATAGCTTAGCCAGTTCCAAATTTTTTGGATGTGTATATGTATAGGGATGTTAAAAAAATACCATTATGCTTGTGAGTATATTGTGTTTGATTGCAATTGATAGATATTGTTCAGGTGTGTGATATCCAATGTGTGTTAAAAAAAAAAGATGTATCCAACGAGAGTGTTGAAAAACATTGTTGAGTGTGGTGTTAAGAAACACCTATTGGTATCAGTAGAGTGTTGTCCTTTAGAACTAACAAGATTACTGATTCTAGTGCAATCCAAAGATATGAGCTGATTTGGGGACCTATGCCCCTAGTGAGATTTCAAGAACCAGCTCCAGAATGGAGCTTGATCCTTAGGGATCTGAGTTAGGTTGCTCAGATACCTAACAATGAGATTTTGAGAACCATCTCTAGAATGAAGCTTGATCCTCAAGGATCTGAGTTAGAGTGCTCAAATATGTAACAATGAGGCAATATGATTTGGGAACCATGCCCCTAGTAGCAAACAACGATGACTGACTTGACTCATACTCCAAGGAAAAACATGATTTGACTGCCCCCAGGCTTATGACTCTGTCAAGTCAAGAGGGTTCGCAAAGGAACCAAAGTGTCACAAAAGTGACCGAAAGCTATGTACAACTCCAAGACAGAGTATCAAGAGATAGAGAATTTGAGTATAACTCCAACTATAATGGATTGATGTTGAATTTTTGATATGTGTTGTTTTGTGAGAAATATCAATAGTACAATGACATTAGACAGACGCAGTGAGAACCACTAGTGACTGATGTAAAGGAGATTCTCAAGTAGAGAGATCATAGGATAAGTTGGACATTAGCAGGTAGACGCAGTGAGAACCACTGGAGACTGATGCAAAGGAGATTCTCAAGTAGAGAGATCTCAGTAATAGTTAAGCGACAATAAGCAGACACGGTGAAAACCACTGGTGACTGACGCGAGACAGATATAAAAAGTAATAGGACAGTGTCCCCTAGACTAGGAAGGTTTCCCCTAGAGTACAACCAGTTTCAATCCAAGTTTTGAGGGTCATCTTTATAATGAAGTTTGATTCTTAGGAATCTGGGTTAGATTTCCCAAATACCTAATAGATTATCACCTTTTGAAAGACTGTCCCTAGAAGGAGGCTCAATCTTCAAGAGTTAGGGTTAGATTGCCCCATACCTGTACATTGAAAGATAGGAAATAGATTTTTTTTTGGTTGATGCATCAAAGTGCCTATTTCTAGGGTTTCACCAAGATGACCATTTTTCAAGACTTTTTACAATTTTTTGATTTTTTTAGGACATTTTGCAATTTTTAGGATTTTTAGAGATTACTTAATAATCTCAAGCAAGATCACATTGGTTTGCCCCCAATGTCTAGAAAGGTGTAGGACATTGCAGATGGATTAGAAAGTTGATGGATGAGATGAATAGACAATGAAAGATGAAGAGGGTGAATGCGACCCTCAAGGACAATCTCCTCAAGAGTACCCAAGCTAGGAAAAAAAATAATATAGCAATATAGGCTCATGGAGTGGTGCTGGATAGCATATAGGATGATGACCAAATGTCATGAAAGCATGCGGTCCAAAAGAATGGACATGTCAAGAGAATTTTGCGAAATAATTTTGTTCAATTTTGATCAAGACCAAGGGGTCAATTTTGGATAGGATATAGCTATGATAGAAATAAAGGTTGATGGAGGTAATAAGTGCATGTTTTGGGATTATAATAGGAATGCCCAGATATAGGAAGGATAGGCTTGGGATAAGAAAGATCATGATAGGGTACCATGGATGAGAGAAAGTGAATATGCTAATGGAAAAGATAACAAATGTCAGGATACATAGTGTTCATGGATAGGCTCAACGTTGTCAAGATCAGCATAAGGAACATGGATGTTCATGGGCTAGCTAGATGTAAGATATGATGGGTAGGATGACATGGAAGGAACTTGCCCCCAAGTGAAGAATGAAAGTAGGAGGAATTACGCATGTTGCCTATGTGCCAGGTTTTCATCATGGTACTTATCTAATCCAAGGCGCCACAAGAAGTTGTTTTCACCATAGGATGGATTGATTTCTCTTTACTTTTACTACCAAGGTGCCTATTTACCAGGTTTTCACCAAGGTACTTTTTTCATTTTTTTATTTTTTGTACTTTTGATTTCATGGAGGAACTTAAGCTTCTTGCTCTTTATATAGTGCTCCTTGGAAAGATATGCTATGGCAGGCCAAGGCCACTGAAAGTATGCTCAAAGATGTTGATAGGGTGATGGTAAATAAGGTTGTTGCAATAGTTTGACATTTCAATGTGTTCTATTGGATTTCATACACTAAGAGGTTCTTCTTCATCACTCGGGCTTCATCATGACTGCACAAGTGTTCGATCCTCGCTCTCAACCTTCAATAGTTCTTTTAGTTAGCATCTGTTACACATCATGATAACCTGCATGAGATGTTAGTACCATATACATTTGCATTAACATATTTCCATTCACAAGTACATTTAGATACATCATCTACATACATACAAATCTGCATCTACATAAACATGTGCATTGCATACATAACTCATAAACATGTGCATCACATACATAACTTATAAACATCTGCATTTCATACATCTACATGTACTCAAACCATTTTCCTACATTTGCATACATTTCTAATCATCTAAACCATCTAAGAATATAATAAACATCACATAAAGTACAACATGACACATGCAATGATACCAAAAGATGAGCTCATACATATATATCTCAATATGTTTATACAATACAAAATGGGTGCTACTCGAGCATAGTCTATCTCAAAAATGGTGATACAATACATGGATGCCAGTGCATCAGATACATCATATGATCTAATCTATCAAAATGCAAACTCTAGCTCTGACCCTCTCCCTCATCCTGTGGACGAGGTTGAGGAGGCAACATATTGGGTGGAGGCGGTGCCTTTGCACCCTCTAATCCTCTAGCATATGAGGAAAATCTAGGCACCTTCTTGGCCTCATCAGGCACCACCCCCACATATGTTGCATAATAATAGGCTTCTCGGGAGGATTGATGTCCTATGTCCACCCAAAGCTTCTCTACCGCCCTCTGCAACTACCCTTGGATCTCCTGCATCTCTCGATCTTTGTCTAGAATCTGGGCATCTTGCACGGAAACCTATACTTGAAAATCCAACACCTACCTCTGTAGATATTAGACTCTCTCTCTGGATCTACGTAGAGAATCATGTGCTTGTGATAAAGGGTCTCTAGGAACTGGACCCTACCCTGGCTGCTCCTTCTACTAATCCTCCTACATGGGCTCCTCTTGTTGAGCCTCCTCTTACTCTGGCTGCTACTACAAATCATCTAACTGAGAATCTATCCGTCGTCTAGTCTATCTCCCACTGTCGCTTGCACTGGGATCAATCCTCATCTACTGAGCGAGGATGTCAACCTGTATCATGCATGACCATGGCCCCTTCTATGGTTCCTATTGTGGCAGTGGCTACGGTATCTGATGTGGAGGAGGCAGTGGTACCTTTGGATGCACTACATGTGTCGGTGCACCCATAAAAACTAGATCTGTGAAACGTGGGAATGGATGGGTAACAAAATATTCTCTATACTTTGTGGTCATGCCACCATCTGCTACCCGACTCTAGTAATCCCACCGAGTCTGAGCTAGGGCTCGCATATCTATCATGCATCACCCAATATCTAATAAGATTGACCATCCCTTCCTCATCTCATCAGTGAAATGAGCATAAGGGAAATACTCCTGAGATATATCCTGAGCACGAGCAAACTACCGCCAGACACATGTAAGAGGGAACCACTCAATAACGGTAATAGCACAGCTGATAAGTGGCCATGAGAAAAGCATATAACCAAGCTACTCACTAGCATCATCCCACTCCTCGATCAACCTCCACGATTGCCATACTACAACTACCAAATCATCCAACTGAGCTTGCGACTGCTCTATCTTATCCAACGCAGGTTGCATAATCAGACACCTATATCTGTATATGTAAGGCTCAAGAGGTAGCCTCAGATCATCACAAATAGGTCAGATAAATGGCTGGTGCTCCCATCCCCACACTTGTAAAACAAACATGCTAGTGACCATACTCTTCACCTCTCTATAGGTGATCTCATGCATCTCATGATATATGTGGGCCAGGATATGCTGACCCCATCCAAAATGGGCAGGCTCGGCTAACATACATTGTAATATCCATCCCCATCCACACTCCAAACCATGTTAACCACGGTCTGGAATACGGTAGCAACCAAGGAAGGCTACTAGAACCACTAGTAATTGGTGCCCTAGTCCATACACTCTAATTAGCTCCTCCCATAGGATAGCTCAGCCCATGACTAACTCATCGTGAAATATCTCTCTTAGGGCCGTCGTCCCTACTCTTAGTTGCACATTGTACTCTAATCTGGGTCCATGGAAGGGTATCTGAATGATCTTGTATATGTCCTCGGGTGTCACTGTCATCTCACTCTGAGGAAGGTGGAAGGTGTTCATTTCTGAATGGAAACGCTCCACCAAGGTTCCTAATAATCCATGATTTACCCAAATCTTGGGTGCCTCATAGAGATGCGAAAGGCCTAAACTATCAATATGTGCTATCTCCCCATCATCCAGTTGTCAGATCAACCCACTAATGGTGGGATGATGTGATCTAAATGTGATATCTGGGAAATCAACCTGCAAGACATGCAAACAACAACACACGATTAATACTCAGCTTATGATTCAAGATAATCAATACAAAACTGAGAAATAAAGCATTACAAAGATCCTAAACACAATTACAAAGCTGACGCAAATGATACTGGATGCGACATAGACTCATTTATCATTCAAATTTCTATGTTCTCTCAATGCAAAGAAGCAACAATTCATGCGAAGAAGTTCTTTGCCCCGCGTGACATTTTGGTCTCGCGCAAAGTTTCATGATGGCTCGCGCGAGAAAACACCCTTTTAGAGGGTTTCTCGTGTGAGATGTGGGTACCCTCCCACATAAGGATGCCCACTGACAGCCATGAGGATTTTATTTTTAGCAATTCCTCATGTGAGCTTTCTTGATAGGGCACACGAAGAAACTAGTTCCTCACGCGAGAACCTATGAGGCAGTTCTTAAAAATGTGAAAAACATGCAAAAATTTGACCAAAAGCAGTAAAATTTGAATTGATAGAGAGGTAAATCGACCACTTACCGAAGGTCCATATGCTATCGGTCGACTATGATTCCTGGATCGCTCGAATCAATGAGTACTCACGGGGACAACCATTCTCACTTAGAGCTCTTTTCTTCTCAAAAGTCAACAGATGCAAATGATTTGAAAATGACCTTGTTGACTCATATATAGGTTTTAACCTAATTTTCAAAAGTGCTCCATTTTGCATGAAAATTTCACCCTTAGCTAAATCGACCACTTTGAATCCATTTTCGAAATCAAAATCAAAATTTGACACTTCTATATAGCTCAAAATCATATTTTAAAACTTTAGGACCGACATGATTGGATGCTTGTGCAGTCAACTTTCTGACGTCGCTTTCTTGTCAGAATCACATCTATTCAACATTTTCTCAAATCTTTGACAATTTTCCTCAAAAGTCAACTTTGGTCAACACTAGTCAAACTTGGTCAACCAAACCTCAAAATCACTCAAAATTGATTCTAAATCTTCTAGATTCTTCCGTAATCTATTCTCAAATTATTCTTGATCTTCGATTCAACATCTATCTATGATTTCTCGCTCTCAATCTTCATTATGACATATCATCTTTCTATTTTTCTCCTGAGGGGGCAGGATGATTACATCATTGAATCTATTTCAATCAATCTAATCTGAATTCAAAATTCCTCATTGCTAGGGGCATCCCTGTTCCTTACATCTTGTCCCCATTAGGTATCTAGGCAATCTAACCTTGACTCCTGAGAATCAAGCTTTGTTCTGGAGATGATTCTTAAAATCTCATTATTCTGGTATCTAAGCAATCTAACTCAGGTCTCTAAGGATCAAGCTCCATTCTGGAGATGGTTCTCAAAAACCTCATCTATTGGGAATTGGGGCAATCTAACCCTGGCTTCTTAAAATCAAGCTCCATTCTGGAGATGATTCTGAAACTCAATTTAACCAGTGTCTGGGAAATCTAACCTAGATATTGGGGGACTAAGCTTCATTCTGGAGATAGTCCTAAAAATCTCTATTGACTATCCTTCAAATGGATAGATATTGTGGCAATCTATACCCTGACTCCTGAAGATTGAGCCTTGTTCTCGGGATAGTATTTTGAAAGATGGAAATCTATTAGGTATAGGGGAAATCTAACCCAGATTCCTAAGAGTTAAGCTTCATTCTAGAGATAGCTCTCAAAATATCACTATTAGGTATTGGGGCAATCTAACCCAGATTCCTGAGAGTTAAGATTCTTTCTCAAGATGACCCTTGAAAACTTGGTCTAACCGGTGTCTCAAAAATCTAACCTAGACTTCAGAGAGTTAAGCTTTGTTCTGGAGATAGCTCTAAAATCTTTAAATCATCAATTCTTGAAATTAATTTCAACTATTCTTCTATGCTTGAGACATCAGACTATTCTTTGAATCAATACGCTGCCCGCACATCAATTCAAAGAGGGGCAAAATGTAACACCCCAAAATTGGCATCTTGCAACCCTTACCAATTTTGTTGCATTTATCATTCTTCTGAATCATCAAAGTCCTATTGTACAAGGCAATTCTGAGTTTTGACTGACTCTACTCGACCTAAGTGTCAAATGTAGAAAACCCTAATTCTGCATTAATCATACATTATATTTAATTCCTAAATATCAATCATAATTGGCTAAATAAACCTAATGATCGAATTAATTTAATTATAAAATTTTAGCACTTTAATTAAATTAAATTCACCCTTTAGCTAAAACACATAAAAAGGAATTAAATAATATTTAATTATTAAATAAATACCCTCATTTCAATAATTGAACTTAATTGTTCAAATAATTGAGAAAATACATTTACGATGTCATGTTCTATTTATTTAATTAAATATTCTCTCCAAAATCTTCTCTCTAGTTCAGAAATAGAAACTTTGAGTTAACTATGATTGAAAAGAGAAACAAATCAATTAATTGCCTCACTCACTCAAAAAGACAATAGTTGACTGTTTCTCTCAAAAGAAACTTTATATTCTCAACTATTTCTCAATAAGTTAATTGTTTCTCTCCAAGGAAACTTTCTAATCCAAATGGACTCTAGTTCTATAAAAGAACTCTCTCAGCTCTCATTCAAACTAGTCTTAAAAGATAAAAAAGAGAACAAGAGAAGGAAAAAAAAAAAAGAGAGAATTTTTAATTAAATAAATAGAATATGACCTCATAAATGTATTTTCTCAATTATCTGAACAATTAAATTCAATTATTGAAATGAGGATATTTATTTAATAATAAAATATTATTTAATTCCTTTTATGTGTTTTAGCTAAAAGAGTGAATTTACTTTAATTAAAGTGCTAGGACTTTGTAATTAAATTAATTCCATCATTGGGTTTATTTAGCCAATTAGAAATTAAGTATGTGATTAATGCAAATTTAGGGTTTTCTACATTTGACACTTAGGTCAAGTAGAGTCCGTCAAAACTCAAAATTTCCTAGTACAATAGGACTTTGATGATTTAGAAGGTATATTAATGCAACAAAATTGGTTAGGGTTGCATGATGCCAAATTTAGGGTGTTACAATAGCATCATCATCTTCTTCTTCTTCATATTATTTTTTGACTAACTCTCGATCGTGATCATCGTCTACATCATCTTCCACTTCTTCCTCTTCCTCGATATCTTCTTCTTCCATCACATTATACTTTATCGACCTTCCTCTTGGATCATGTCTAACATCAAATGACCAACCTAGTTTATGAGGAACGTCTAAGTAAAATACTTGTTCACATTGGCTTGGAAGAACATAGGGCTCTTCCCCAACTCACTCAAATAACCTTGTATTAATCATTAGAAATCCATTTTCATGTTTAATAACAGTTCTATCAAGATCATTTTGATTGAGTCATAGGATGTACCATTTCATGATGAAGAGAACTAATTTTAAGGAATTGAAGTCACAATCAAGTATATCAACCAAAATACTATAGTATTGATTTTGTCACTCTCAAGGATGTAAGTCATTTCTAGATGAAATATTGGACACTTGGAAGACTGTACTTATCCTAGAATCACAAGTTCTCTTCGTGTCATCCAACTTTTTGATGAAAAATTTTTAACCATTGCATAACATAGCCTTGTGGTGTTTCACCTACAATAATGTCAAACATGTATAAATTATTGCATCATGAGTTGAAAAACATACACTTGATTAACAAATTTATAATTACCTGGTGATATCTTAAACTATATGCTAAATCTATTTCATTTTGTGTAACATTGGGATCTCCATTACGATGAGCTTGTATAACCAATGAAGACACAGATTCTTATTTTAATCTATGACCTTAAAGTTGACATCATTCAATCCATACCGTCATCCAATCTTGATTGTTTGCAATAAACAAATGTATCGCATCCCACTCTTTAGCAACTGTACAAAAGTAAATAGATGACTTACAACAGATTTATTTTAAAGATTAAGAATTAATTAACTACAATAACATCTCATAATTTATTACCTTTCAGTTTCCTAAATCTACCATTTCCCACCAAGTACTCCCCTTCAAATTTTTTAATGGAGTCAAGATCCCAAATGTAATCTATATGGGTCTTTGATGCAAGATTAGGAAGATATTGAGTAATGTACACCATCATCTGGTATACCATATATTCATCAACCATAGAACCCTTGGGACATGCACTTTGTCATACCAAACCCTTCAAAAAATTTAAGTGTCCCTCAACCATCCACATTGACCTAGTCTGTACAGGTCCACACAATTCAATATCCTCAATTTGGTGTATGATGTAGTGTTCTTGTGCATTGAAAAAAGTTGAAGGTAAGCACTTTTGCATTTCACACATTAGATGAGGAATTCTTTTCTTCCAATATTTTTTATCTTCTTTATGGATTTCTTTAGATGACAACCACCTACAAGGGATTCAAGACACAAAAATATATAAATATGAGACTTTACAATATATTACTTGTTTGATATTATTGTTTTATATATTGAACAAATATCACTACTTACCTCATGTATTTTCTAAGATCATATATCACTTGTTTGATATTATTGTTAAAGTTCTCTGGCAGTGATAGGGGTAGCAAATACTGCAACAATTGTCAACTGATCATTTCATATAATGAAAATTGAATGCAGTTACATAAATATATTGTAAATACAAAAGACTATGACTTACCTTGATGAAGGTATGTCAATCATGCGTTTTTATCCCTGACTCAAAATAACTTTTTTTTGATATGAGATTGCTTATATTCGTAGCAAATCCTGTAGGAAATCAAATTTTTCCTATGACTTATTTTATGGCATTACTTTGTTGCTCTGTTAATAACCAAGGAAGCGCACTTGAATTAATCCATTCTCCATTGTTATTTGATTCAATGATATTTTTCATTGCATGATTGGAATCATGAATGTCACTACAAATTTTGTCAAGTTTGTCTTTGTCATGCCTTCCATCCAATATTTTCCATAGTGTCTCTGTTACATTCTTTCCAATATGCATAGTATCAAACAAATGCACAATTTGTAGTTGTTCAAAGTAAGGAAGCCTACTAAATTTTCTAAGATAAAATTTTAGTCCCTTTGGAAGCAAGTCAATGATGCCTTCACGACCTTCAAGATCATCAACTACATAATTAGCCAACAAGACACAATCAAAATATATAATTTTCAAACATCAACCATTAAGTGGAATGATATTACCTCGAATTCTATTATATTCCAACTACCATAGGTGAGGTTTCATTCTTCGGGGATTTGATGTAGTCTCTTCTTTCTCATTGAAAATATGTCTTTCTGCACTTCAATACTTATGATTTCTTGGAAGGAAGTGCCTATACTCATCAAACGCCTTCTTTCTTAAACTTTTGGAATGATGATATTTCATCTTTAGACCACACATTGGACATGAAAATTTTCCCTTTATTTGAAGACCTACAAGATAATGATACAATTGGATTAAATATATTAATTTTTAGAATTAGAATTATTGCGTACAACTAGAATTAACCATAACATACAACAAAAATGTGTCAACCCTGGAGAATCATGAATTTTCCACACAAGCATTACATGGAATTGAAATTGTTTTTGTCTAATTGATCTAGAGATGTCATACATAGTGAAACCATTCCATAACACCAACAACTCATTGATAAGAGGTACACTATATACATTCATATCTTTCACTTGGTACATACCTAGTTGAATTAACAACAATATTAGATAATTATTGTGGCCATTTCAATCAAAGACTTATAATTACATGTAGATAACTATAAAATAATAAAATACCTCAAAAAATCATTGCCAACATAATGTGTTCCCTCTTTATTGAAATCCATGGTGGAAGGTTATTGTTGATAAAAAAAATAGGCCACACCGAGTAAACATATCTCATCTCTCTATATGGATTGACACCGTCTACTACCAGAGAAAGCCTGAGATTTTGAGGTTCTTCTTAAAAGGGTGGCCAATTTTTCTTTATGTCCATAAATGATGAACCATCCACAGGAATTTGCATAATGTCATCTCAACTCCTGCCACATTCATGGTAATCCATAAATTGTGCCAAGCTATTGCACCTGAATAATCATTTAAGACGTGTAATAATGGGGATGTAACAGAGAACCTTGCGAGGCACCTTTTTTGTCATTTGATCATCTTGATATCTACTCGTATGGCATTCAGGGCATTCTGTTGCATTTTTGTGCTCTTTATGATAAATAATATGATCTTCAAGACAAGCATCTATTGCTTGATACTCATTCCAATATGTTTGATAGTGGCACATAATTCTCAGTACGAGCAAGGGAGAACATTTGATGGTGGTAATAGAAAAACACCTATCAATCTACAACAAAAAATATAAGTCGTTACTATAAACAATCTTAGTGGTACATGTTTCACCTTTTATAGACTATATTGAAAATATGACAAACCTTAGCATACGTGACATTGATATGTTGGATAAACCATTCATAATCTTTAAATTCACCAATACTAAAATAGTAGAGAGAAGAGTAGATTGGGAGCCTTCATAAAGGGTCATGTTTGCCTTCTCAAGTAGAGGTATATCATGGATGACATCAATGTCATACTCATCATAATAATCATCATCATGAGTAGCAACAGAAGCACCAGTACCAAATGTGTCAATGATCAATGCATTCATACCATCATCTTCAAATGTGTTTTCTAGCACATTATCGTCATCTTCCATGGGATCATAATTGTAACGCCCCACCAGGGAACCCAAGAGAGATTAACCTAGAACATGATACTAAGTTTTATGAACAATTTTTTTTCCTAAATTTTACACAATAAGACATACATTAATGTAGAAGAAAATACCATTTACTCACATAACATACACTCATATAGATTACAAGACTCAAGGGTTCCATGACGTTGAATTACGTAAAGTAAAAATCAACTAAGAAACATAAAAAAAGATTCCATTTAGATAGATATAACATCTAAAACTTACAAATGATAATAAAAATCCTCATGGACAACCAGGAAACCTACCTAAACTCACATCCATTGCACATGTCGCAGGGCATGTAGTAATCACTCTAATCAACATAATATACAATATCTAGATTATGTATCACATGTGATACTCTAATACAAGATTTACAATAAATAATGATAAGTACATAACCACCAAAGAAGAATCATAAAGAGCTAATCTACATAAGAACCATCAAGCACTAGAACAAGGACATCAAATCTAAAATGGTAAAGAATCACTACCACCCGTCAGTGTGGAACTACAAAAGTCCACCCCACCATGCTGAGGAGATAACAACAGACCACACTCGGATATTTAAAACCAAATAAGGAAGTAACTGCTAAGCAAGGGACCCTGATAGATATCTAACTCCAGGTGTACTACACATTCTAAAAGGTAAGACTCGCTAATTCAGAGGTAACTGACATCCGTAGGAAATCTAGACTATGTATAGGAAGGTGTCATCATGTACATCTAACCCTTAAGTTTTGTCCTAGAAATCCAAATGGATCCCAATACTAAGTGACCATACATGGCATCAATGACCTCTCAAACTAACAAGGCCACTAATTGTGCCAGGAACACACCCCTCAAGGCAGAAAGCATCATCTCATCCTCCATCATAGTCTATACTAGCGCTCAAGCATGGGTGAGGAAAAAACATCTTATCAGTACATTTTAAGATCTCTCGGTTATACATTAAGTTATCAATTATTAATTTTACCTAAAATAGGAGATCTTAGTAGCCACTTGTGGGCACGAAACTTATTGCAAGCTACCCCCTACTACACATCTAGGTAACCTACCCTAGGCTCACAGATCCTACATAGATCTAGTATAGGTCCCAAAACCCAAGTATACCCAATCTAGTTCCCCACACATAATGAGAACAATCACAAGGAGGTAGACTCTCAGATAACAAAATCAATAGGTTCACATGGTCAGTTTAGGGTATTAGCACAAAGCACACACACCACATCATAAGATCATAAATAAAATTCACCCCTAGCCTCTGTATACAATCTAGGGCACTCTGAATCCCTAGGTACCCACAACATGGAAATAAACACACACATGGAAAGAAAACACCATTTACACTGTGCTTAAGCAGTTGAACAACATTCATCTAAAAGCCTATGAATCAATGGTTAATAAAATTGACCTAATCAACTTATTCTATGTCTCACCCCTAATAACTTACAATTCGATATAAAATTGCCCTTTAAACATATTCAATGTTATCAATTAAAACATCTAGGGAAATAAATCTCTAATTAAACTCATTACAAGAGAATGTATAAACTCCTTTCACATCTAAAGGTTATTAATTAATTTAATAATTATATAACGATTAAATTAAACTATATTAAGAAATAGTCTATTAATGAAATTAAATGAATTGAAATAACATATAAAATACTATTCATTTAGAATCCATTAATAAACTAATAATTATTAAAAGGTTTAATTAAACTAAAATGAAAATATTAATCAAACTAAATTTAAATAACATTAATTAAAATAAATTTAAATAATACTAAATAAATTAAATTTAAATAATATTAAATAAACTAAACATATTTTAAAAAGTTTTTAATTAAAACAAACAATTTTTTTTTAAATAATAAAAAAAATTAAATAAACTTTATTGGGGTTAGGCCCACGCCACCCCCCCATGCCTTCCAAGCGGTACTTACTACTGGCAAACCGGGACTGCTGCAGGTCGGTTGCCTTAGGAGTTGGTAGGTGGAGCCCACCGGCCCGCAACCACTCCTTAATAATTTTAAATTTTTTTTTTTTAAATAGTTTTCTTTTAAAATCCATTCCAAATTTTGAACATTGTTAATTAGTTTTTTTTTCATATTTAATTTCTGAAACAGAAATAACAAAAAGGTTTTTTTTTTTGTCTTTAGCCCATTTCGTCTTTTTTGGGTGTGTATTTTTTTTTTTGATTGGTGTTATTTTTCCTCTGTATTTTTTTTCCAGAGACTTTTTTTGAAAATAATTTAATTTTTTTCAATGGAGTAATTTCTAAGGGAGATTTATTTTTTCCCCACTATAGTTTCCTACTATAGTCAAATTGATTTTTCCATTTTCTAGGTCTTCTATAGGGTGTTTTCTGATGAAATTTTAATAGCATAACCCTACTATGCCAAGTTATCTTTTTTCATAAAAAATATAGATCTAGGGTTTCTAAAATACCCAATTTGACAAGAAAACTCCAAATAGATCTAATTAAGGAAATGAAACAAGCTAAGCACAAAGAAGACATATTTCTACAAAAATTAAAATCAACAAAGGGTTTTCTAAACCATACCTCAAATTCCTCCACAAAATTGACAATAAGCCCTTTGAGAAATGGAGAATCTCGAAGCCCTCCAAATTTGAATCTGATTATAGATCTGGAACTACGAAGCCTCCAAAGAAAGAATCTCCTCAATTCCTCCAAGCCTCCAACCACAAAAATTTCACAAAAATGACAAAAACACAAAAAGATCTCACAAAATTTCTCCTCCAAAATTTTTCTCCCAAAATCCTGTTATGACTAAATCAGAAGAGAACTCTCCTAAAGATAATCAATTTCCACCTTTCAAGAAAATCCCCCCAAAATAGACACTCCACTAAACTTAGTTAACTCAACTTTCAAAATTGAAAGAAACCCATAATTATTAATTAAAAATATCTATTAATTGTGCAACTCAACTTTGACTCATTAAAACAACTTGCATTTTGAATTCAAACTCCAATTTTAATTATTACCTTGCACATTTAATTAATTAAATAATATATTAAATAAATTAAATATTTAAAGCACAATTTTATCCATGTAATTAAATATTTAATAAGGCATAAAGGTTAAAATAACTCTAATTAGAAATTAAATATTTAATTAAATCCAAATATGCAATATTTGAACTTTAATTAATTTTCCCAATTAAACATAGGTATTTATTTAATTTTCAATTAATTAAATACCCTATATTTAATAATTAATTCCAACAATAATCAATTTCATAAATAACATGATAAATCACACAAATATCAATGCACTCAACTAAAATCAACCAAGATAACTCCAAACACACACAAGGATGGGATCCACAAATTCACATCAACTACACGAATCTAGGTAGGGCAAACAAACTGATACTCATCCAATTCTTAGGCCAATAGGCTTAGGTTAGGGTTTTGGGTCTGTATGTCAACTCCCATATTTACCATTGAGATGAATATATGGGCACGCTCACTCATGCCAATTTAGGGAAGACGATGTCATGTACCTGCAATCCTAACATCAAAGAACAAGCATGTACATACAATATAATATCGCAAGCTATGATAGGGATCAGTCGAATGTGTGGATCTTGCAATGCAAGTAACTATGTCTCCATCCTCTACCATAAAAAACCCATCAATAAGTACATCAACACATATGATAAACATACACATGCAAGTATGGGGTAAGTACATCATAAATCTAAAATCAGCGTATAATATCACAACATGATTACATCATCATCTATCTATGCATATGATAAACACATAAACATCATGATCCAGAATTACCAACCACTGAAATAATAACAGCTCAAATAAAATGTAGCCTAAAAGAATATGGAAAATCAACTAAAATAATAGCCTAAAAGAGTACGACATCAGAACTAAAAGAAAACTATGGGTGGGTATCACATCCACCCCCCTAGGATTAGGCTTACTCCTGGAAGCCCGTAAAAAAATAGGGATATAAATCCTGTAGTCTCACTAAATCCTCCCAAGTCCCTAAAGACTCATCACTTGGGTCCCATTGGACCCTTACCTGCTCTATGGTGCGACCCCTAAGGGTCAAACCCCGCTGCTGCAGAATGTGAATTGGCTCCAAAGCTAGCTGCCCGTGCTCTACCTGTAATTCATTCCAATCAAGTACATGGATAATATCTAGAATATATCTCCTAAGAACTAAAACATGGAAAACATCATGAATGTGTGATAGGCTAGGTGGCAAAGCAAGATGGTAAGAAACTTCTCCTATCCTCTCTAGGATCTCAAACGGTCCCACAAAATGAGGTACCAACTTCAAACCCCTTCCATAATAGATCAGACTCTACCATGGGTACACTCTCAGGAACACTCTATCACCAACTACAAACTGTCTATCCACCCGGTGAGCATCTGCATACTTCTTTTATCTATCCTTTGTAGTGATCAAATGCTCACGAATCTATACTACTTGCTGCTCCATGTCTTGAAGCATCTTTGGACCAAGAAGAATACGGTCCTCCAATCTATCCCATCTCAAAGGTGTATGAAAAGGATGGCCATACAAAGCATGGAAAGGTTGCATGCCAATGGAGCTGTGATATCCATTATTATATGTGAATTTGACTAGATACAAGTAGTCCTCCAAATGAGTTTGTCTATCCATGACATACATCCTCAACATATCCTTAAGCACTTGATTAACCCACTCTTTCTGTCCATCGGTCTCAGGATGGTACACTGAACTAAAATTCAGCTGAGCACCAAGATTGTGTTGCAATGTGGTCCAAAATGCAGAGGTAAACATATGATCTCGATCTGAGATAATCCTGTGAGGAATGTCATGTAGTCTCACAATATCCTGCATGAAGACTCTGGCTATAGAATCTATTGTATAAGATGATCTCATAGGGGAGAAATGAGCCACCTTGGTCAACTAATCAACAGTCACCATGGTAGCATCATGTCTATGAGGAGTCAAAGACAAACCAACAATGAAATCCATCAAAATGATGTCCCACTTCCAAGATGGAATGAGATTCAACTTTAGAAGCCCTGTTGGATGTTGACGTTCTACCTTGACCCTCTGACACTCTAAGCATCTAGCCTCAAATTCATAAATATCATGCTTCATACCAATCCAATGGTAGAGCTATCAAAGGTTTGCATGCATCTTCTTGACACCAAGATGTGCCGAATAGGGTACACGATGAGCCTCAGATAACACTAATGTACGCAGATCATTTGATGGTGGTACATAAATCTGGCTTGTGTGATGCAATAGACCATCTGACTCCAAAACATAACCTAAAAATCTACCCTCCAATGGTCTCCCTGAATCAATCTCTACCTTCACCTCCTGATACAAAGTATCACTAGGAAGTGCCTGGAGAATCCTACTCCTCAAATCCACACTAAGAGTCAATGCTAGAATAGCATGTTGCTTGTGACTCAAAGCATCTTCTACCATGTTATCCTTCCCCTGAATATACTTAATCTCAAATTCATACTCATGAAGGAACTCCATCCACCTTCTCTATCTAGCATTCATATTAGGCTAAGTAAAGATGTACTGTAAGATACGATGATCACTATGAAGCTCAAACTGGTATCCCAATAAGAAGTGTCTCCATTGGACCAATTCTTGGAAAATTGTAGATAACTCAAGATTGTGTGTAGGCTAGTTCAACTCATGATCATTAAGTTTGTGAGACTCATACGCAATCACCCATCCATCCTGCATAAGGACTGCTCCAATCCCCTCCAATGAAGCATCAAAACATACCACAAAATTACCCACTAGATCAGGTACCGCTAGGATAGGTTCACTAGTCAAACACCCCTTAAGGCTCTGAAAATCCTCCTCACACTTCTCTGTCCAAACAAATTTCTTCCTTTTCCTCTAAAGAGAAGTGATAGGATGTGAAACTCTATAGAATTTCTTCACAAACCTGTGGTAGTATCCATCTAGACCCATGAAGCTACAAACTTCAGACACATTAGTGGGTGCTAGCCACTCCACAATAGCCTAAATCTTCAAAGGATCTACTGAGATACCTTCTCAAGAAATGACATGTTGTAGATACTAAACCTCTGACTGAAAGAAATCACACTTTGCTGAATTGGCATAGAGTTGATTGTCTCTCAGGCACTGCAATACCTTTCAAAGTTGTCCTTCATGCTCTTCTATGGATCTATAATATATTAGTATGTCATCCAAGAAGACTAGCACAAAGTGATCTAGGTACTTACAAAATACCCCATTCATCAAGCACATGAATACTAATAGAGCATTTTTCAAAACAAAAGGAACCACTGTAAACTCATAGTGTCCATAGCATGTATGAAATGCAGTGTTGAAGATATCTGCATCCTAAATACACAACTGATGGTACCATGATTTAAGATCAATCTTAGAGAACACCTTGGCTCCCTTAATATGATAAAAAAGGTCATCAAAATGTGGCAATGGATACCTTTTCTTGATTGTTACCTTGTTCAATTGTATATAGTCAATACACAAGCGTAACGATCCATCCTTCTTCTTAACAAAGAGGACAGGTGATCCCCAAGGAGAAACACTAGGGTGAATTCTCCCCTTTTCCAACAACTCTTCCAAAATGCAGCTTCAAATCACTCAACTCATGAGTAGTCATCCCATAAGGAGCTCTAGAAATAGGTTCTGCTCCTAGAACAAGCTCAATACGAAATTCAATATCACACCTTGGTGGCATACTTGGAATCTCGCTAGGAAATACATCAATGAACTCCTGTAAAATAGGATGATCGAGGGTCTTGATTTCACTTTCCAATTCATCTAACTAATTCATAGTCACCACAAACACTTGGAAACCCTTTCAAAAACTTCACTTAAGTTGCATCATGGAAATCATACAAAGAGATATGGGACGTGGAATTCCCATTGTCTGCCAATCCTTACCAACATCATCCTTGCACTAGATGGTCTCTTGTCTACAATCTATGTTAGCCCCATGAGCTCCCAACCAATCCATTCCCAATACAACCCCATATGATCCCAAAGGAATCACATGAAGATCAAATAAGGTAATAAATTTACCTAATTTCAGCTCACACTTACTCACCAAAGAATCTGTGGCTACTTTAGCCCCTGAAGCTAACTCCACTTGCCAACCTATAGCTTGCTTTTCAACCACCAACCCACATTTCTCAACTAGGAAAGGAGATATAAATGAATTTGTAGCTCCAAAATCAAATAAAATAGAGATAGAGGTACCTCAAATAGTACCTAAGGTCTCTATCACTGTACCTTGATGCTCTACCTGACAGTGATCCAAAGCCATAAAAACTCTATGAGATCCCCGTGAACCACCCACTGTAGGCTCCAAAGCTGCCGACATCTGTGATGAAAATTGAGGTGCTTGCTGGGGACAATTAACTACAATATGGCCAAACTGACCAAATGTGAAGCATCATGTCCCTCTAATATTGCCTCTCCCAGTGGAGAGCACACTTGACTGCTGAATGCTACCTCTACTGGCACTAGGTTATGCACTCTGTCCCAGACGGTCGGAATGATTATGCCTAAAGCATTATCCATTATGGATGCTCTTACCACTCTAGGTAGGAGGAATATCCTTCTACTACTGCTATTGATTTTGACTCTAATTGTGATTCTGATTACCTCTATAGTAGTTAGATGGCCTCTTGAATTTCCTAGTACCCTATGATTGGTTACCTCTATATCCTGATCCTGATGCACCACCCACCTGAGCACCATGTCAACCTCGATGTCCCAAAGCCAAATTAGCCTCTACAATAGTGGCCTTAATAACCATAGCTCTTAGGGTCCTAGTCTCAAAGAGCTTTACTTCCCCAACTATGCGAGAATTAAGCCCTTGAACAAAGTGTTGTATCATAAGTGCAGAATCCTAGCTATAGCATGTATATTGTTTGAGCTCAAAAAATTGATGCTCATACTCCTCGACTATCAAATTCAACTGCCTCAAATTGTGGAACTCATCAGCCTATTTTTTTCTCCACTGATCTGAGAGGAAACTCTCTTGAAAGTGCTTAAGAAATAGCTCCCAAGTCACTATGTCCATCTGAAACCCCAACTTTTCCTCCTCAATCTTCCACCATACATCCGCAAAATTAGAAATTTGCATCACAACATATCTCACTTTAGTATTTCTACTAAAGGGATGCATGGAAAAACATCTCCCCAAGGCTATAAGCCACATCTTAGCCTTAGATCTAGATCCCTTCCCATTAAAGGGATTAGGTCATCCTCTCATCAGGTCCCTCATGTGGTTCGCCGCCACAATTTTAAGGTCCACTATAGCGGTCCTCCTTTGAGGACTCTTATACCTCTCTATCTCTCTCCCTTTCCTCTCTATAAGAGTGATGGGATGCATCCTAATCTGCTCTGATCCACTCATGAAGATGATTCAAAATTGCCTGAAGTAACTGTCTAGTGCCAAGTTCCTCAAACTCCTCCTGGAGTTCCTCACTATGCCCATCTCTATATTGTTGCTGACCACTATCCTATCTAACACTCATGGAGGATCTATTATGGATACCTCTCCCAAAAATACCAGAACAAACTCTATCATGGCCTCTTGCAGCTCTTGTTTCAGGCATGGTTCCTGAAATAAATAGAGATACATACACTACTCACAACATAGCTTGAAAAGAAAACTAAGGATAAGAATAATCATAAAGCAATAAATCTGAAAATAGTGATGTCATATATCTATGTTATAGTTTCAGTTCAAGCTATACACAACCTAATGAGCATACAATTCCTAGAGTTCCCAGTGTAGAAACTACTACTCTGATACCAAATATAACGCCCTGCCAGGGAACCCAAGAGAGATTAACCTAGAACATGATACTAAGTTTGATGAACAATTTTGTTTTCCTAAAGTTTACACAATAAGACATACATTAATGTGGAAGAATTAACCATTTACTCACATAAGATACACTCACATAGATCACAAGACTCAAGGGTTCCATGACGTTGAATTACGTAAAGTAAAACTCAACTAAGAAACATAACAAAAGATTCCATTTAGATAGATATAACATCTACAACTTACAAATGATAATAATAATCCTCATGGAAAATCATGAAATCTACATAACTCACATCCACTGCACATGTTTTAGGGTATCTATTAATCACTCTATTCAACATAATATACAATATCTAGATTAGGTATCACATGCGATACTCTAATACAAGATTTACAATAATGAATGATAAGTACATAATCACTAAAGAAGAATCGTAAAGAGCTCATCTACATAAGAACCATCAAGCACTAGAACAAGGATGTCTAACCTCAAATGGAAAATAATCACTACCACCCGTCCGTGTGGAACTAAAAAATTCTACCCCAGCGTGTTGAGGAGATAACAACAGACCCCACTCAGATATCTAAAACCAAATAAGGAAGTAACCACTAAGAAAGGGATCCTGATAGCTCTCTAACTCTAGGTGTACTACACATACTAAAAGGTAAGACTCACTAATATAGAGGCAACTAATATCCATAGGAAATCTATATTGTGTATAGGAAGGTATCATCATGTACGTCTAACCCTTAATTTTGTCCTAGAACTCCCAATGGATATTGACACTCAAGTGACCATACATGGCATCAATGACCTCTCAAACTAACAAGGCCACTAACTATGCTAGATACACACCCCTCAAGGTGGAAAGCATCATCTCATCCTCCATATTAGCCTATACTAGTGCTCAAGCATGGGTGAGGAAAACACATCTTATTAGTTCATTTTAAGATCTCTCAGTTATACATTAAGTTATCACTTATTAATTTTACCTACAATAAGTGATCCTAGTAGCCACTTGTGTGCATGACACTTATTTCAAGCCACCCCCTACTACACATCTAGGTAACCTAACCTAGGCTCATAGATCCTACGTAGATCTAGCATAGGTCCAAAAACCCAAGTATACCCAATCTAGTTCCCCACACATAATAGGAACAATCACAAGGAGGTACACTCTCAGATAATAGAATCAATAGGTTCACATGGTCAGTTTAGGGTATTAGCACAAAGCACACATGCAACATCATGAGATCATAAATATCATTCACCCCCAGCCTTTGTATACATTCTAGGGCACTCTAAATCCCCAGGTACCCACAACATGGAAATAAACACACACATGGAAAGAAAACACCATTTACACTATGTAGAAGAAGTTGAACAACATTCATCTAAAAGCCTATGACTCATTGGTTAATAAAATTAACCTAATCAAATTATTCTATGTCTCACCCCTAATAGCTTACAATTCGATATAAAATTCCCCTTTAAACATATTCAATGTTATCAATTAAAACATCTAGGGAAATAAATCTCTAATTAAACTCATTACAAGAGAATGTATAAACTCATTTCACATCTAAAGGTTATTAATTAATTTAATAATTACATAATGATTAAATTGAACTATTTTTTTTTTTGGTCTGTAACATTTTTTTTATTATATATTAAAATTTTAAGGAGAGATACAACTATAGTAGATAAGCCGAGAGGCTTTACAGCTCAAAAGAGAAAGTAATTAGCAACTAAGCCCTATAGAGAGTTAGCAAAATGGGTTGGTTGAGATTTCACAATAGTGAAGAGAGAATGCATAGAACAGGACCTAAAGAAGGTAAGTAGAGAGCGCATGAGGCATAAAGCACTCAGCCATTTACAAAGTTTCTACTAAAGTAAAGACATTGTGCATAGAAGAGAATCTAGAGAATAAAAGTAGGAAGGGCATGAGGCATATAGCACTCAGCCTTAAAAAAATTTCTGCTAAAGGAATAGAGCCACCATAAAAATTCATTCCTCTTCATGATGTTTCCGTTGCCTCTACCCATGTTTCTACCTGGGCACCTCCTTAAAGACAGCTTTATCTTTTATCTCTGCCTGTCTTGCTAAGTCTTCCACCATGGACTTCAGTGTTTCCAGTTACCTGCAATGTTCTTTTGATAAGCATCTTGGTCAATATTCCCCCACCAAGTGAGAAAGGGGACACATCCATAGTTGAAGCCCTCTTTTAATTCAGCAAAACACTTAGTGTAATCAAAGCAGTGTCCAAGAACAACCCATTCAAGTATTGAATCGAGACCCAGCAACAATGCCAGATCAAAGAGGAGTTTGATGATGCGCTTCACTTCACTCTCAGACTCCCCTAGCTATAGGGCCCATGCTATCACTAAGGAAATTATATCAAAATTAGATCTATGTTTTGCATATCTTTCCTAATATTGAATGCCTAAAACATTTTGGACAGCAACAACCAAACCTTCATGTTTAATATTCAGCAATCCTAAGATCCTTTCAATACTAGCTGGATCCTCAACAAATTTTTGTTGTTTCTTGGTTCTAACTGAGAAAGTAGCCTCCATGTCACCTTTGTAGAGAGAAAAACTTAAGAGGGAAAAATAGAGATGCATTTCATGGAGATGAGAGGTGGTTTTTAAACTAAAAAACATGCTGGATAAAGGAGATTTCTCGGTTAGTTCAAATGACACTAGTGTAAGTTTAGAATCTTTCCTAAATCAGAGTGAAGTCCTGCTAGATTTGAAACATAAGAATACTATTTTTGCATGTGCTCTGAGAGGTTCCAAACTATCCTCTAGATTCTGAACATTGTCCTTGACAGGAAAGTTGCACTGCTGATTCAGAGAAAAAGCTCTAGAGCTATCAACTTGAACTAACAACATAAGATATCATCCGATTGTAGCAGACACATCGGGCAAACCATTCTGCAAATAGCAGAGTATCATCCTTTCACTAGCATCCGTGGATCAGTTGTCAAAGTCATAGAAAGCATTGTAATATGCACATTGCCAACAACATCACCTGCACAATGAGTCTTATCAAGAGACACGGGAGTAATCCTGCATCCAAAAAAACATTTTCGTTGCTAAAAATCTCATTAGAGAAAGTTTCAAAACAGGGTTCTATGCTCATAATGGGACTTATAGCCCATTTGGAGACCAAATCCACCTCCTGGTTTCCTTCTCTGAGGACATGGGATATTTTGAAGTCTGGAAATGAGCAAAGGAGATGAGAGATTTCTTCAATCATGTTCCTCAAATGCCATGCATTGGCTACCCCATTTTTTATTGCATTAATAATAATTAGTGAATCACCTTCTAGGTGTATTTTCTGAAGGTTCAACTTTTTTTCCACTAGTAAAGCCAATAATGTAGCCCTGGCCTTAGCTTCATTATTAGTTCCATTGTTAAGCCTCTGAGTAGATAGAGCAAGAATATCTCCATTACTATCCTTGACAACAACAACAATCCCTAAGGGTCTTGGATTGCCTTTAGAGGCTCCATCAAAATTGATTTTAACCCAACCTGGGCTCGGTTTAGCCCATTTCACCTCTGATCTTTTAGTATTCTGAGCATTCAAATCTTTAATATTGCCATTCCTAAGTTGCAAACTTGGCCAATTATAGTGTAGTTCGACCCTGCCAGCTTTTGTGTAAGGCAATCTACTCAGACAGGTGGTGAGAGAAGCTTGCATGGTTTCTTGAATAGCACTATAAATGCTCACCTTGATGCTAGAGAGAGATCTTTCCTTGTCTTGAAATATGCGTATGTTGCATTCTTTCCAAATTTCCCAAATAATGATGGAGGGGGATGCATTCCATAACCTAGATAATACTGATTGCTTTTGTGGGATCGGCCAACTTTGGAACACCTCTTTGATGCCTTGCTGAAAGGGTCCAATCAACCCCAATTTCTCTTTAAGCATATCCCACCATGCAGTTGAGAAAGGGCATTGGACAAGTAGGTGATCCACATCTTCCTGTGCTGATTTTCATAACACACACCACGTGGGACCTTGGAGACCAAAATGTTTCCTTCTTTCAGCTATCAAAATCCTTCTTTGCATTGCTACCTAGGCAAAGGTTCCTGCCTTTGGTAAGCAATGTCTATCCCATAATATTTTTGTATTGCAAGGTAGAAAATTCTCCTCAGTCTCTTGGGATTGGAATCCAAGTTTGACTGAATAAACTCCACTCTTGGCTTTACTCCAGATAAGCCTATCTAAGTGCTCAATTCTAGTGAATTTTCTTTTATTTAGAAGATCAGCCATAAGGTCTTTCTACGGAGCTGAGAGGGGAAGACCATCCAAGGATTTCCATTTCCACATAGGACCGAGAGGGGACTCCCTACATTCCAAGTAATCTTGAACCTTGGAGCCCCAAATATTAGTGAAGAAGGTTCTCAGCTCATCACATCTTCTATCTTCTTTCAGAATTGGGTAATTATTCCAGGAGTCATCCCAGAACAAGGATTTTTTTCCCTTGCCAACATGCCTAGAGACATGTCTAGTGATGATAGATCTACTATCTAAAAGAAAATTCCAGATAGCAGAGCCTTTAGGGGGGTTTACAATGGTGATTATTCTTTCATCCTCCATGGAGTCCAAGTACTTGGATCAGAGTATCTTAACCCATAAACTATCCGGATGGTAGAACATATGCCAAACTAGTTTGGCTCCTAGAGCCAGGTTCATCTTTCGGCAGTCCTTTAGACCAGTTCCCCCATTCTACTTCCTCTTACAAATCTTATCCCAGGAAATGAGAGGCCATTTTTCTCCATCTTCCACACCATTCCAAAAACATTTCTGCATTCTTGTAGCAATGACATCTAAACCTTTGTGAGGGATCTTGAAGCAACTCATAGAGTAAATAGGTATGGCTGTCACCATTGCTTGGAGCAAAAGATTTATGCCTGCCAATGTTAGCCATCTTCTTTTCCAACCCTCCATATGGTTAAAGAAAGATTCCATAAGAGATTTCCATAGGTTTGGTTTGGAGGCACCATCAAATAAACGCTCCTAAATATTTACTGGGAAACTTGCCAATCTTAATTTGCATGATATCACTAATTTGTTTTTGCAAATTATTGGCCATATGAAAGAAGAAAATCTCTTATTTATGCCAGTTTACGCTCTAAACCATGGCCCTTCTATAATGATCTAAGGTAGACTTGATGACATGAGCTTCAGGAAGTAAGGCTACTCCCATCAAGAGGTTATCATCCACAAATTGAAGATGTGTAGAGGGGGGAATGCCTGCTGCAATCTTGATCCCTTGCCAATTTCCATTCACTCTTTTGCTAGTGATAAGTATACCCAAGACTTTAGCCATTATTATAAATAGGAAGGGGGCAATGGGATCCCCCTGTTGGATTCCTTTTGAGGTTTCAAAAAAACTTTGTGGACTACCATTTACTAGAATAGAAAATCTGGGGGTGTTTATGTAGCTGGCTATCCATTTCACCCAGCCCTTAGCAAAACCAAATTTTAACAGTATCTGCAAAAGAAAATCCCTATTAACATGGTCATATGCTTTCTTGATATCAAGTTTAATCAGCATTCTGTTGAATTTTTCTACCTTAATTGTGTGCACTGCTTCATGTGCAATAATGATGCCCTCAAAAATAGATCTATTGGGAGCAAACCCACTCTGTTCTTTAGAGATAATATCTTTAAGAATGGGGTTGAGTCTATTTGCAGCCACTTTGACTATAACTTTATAAATATTATTACATAAAGAAATAGGTCAAAAGTCAAAAAAAGAGTTTGTTACCGATTGTTTGGGGATCAGAGAAATAAAATTATTAATGAAATCTTTTAAAATAAACCCTTCAACTCTAGATTCTTCAATTGTTTTCCATAAGTATTCACCTAAAATGTCCCAAGTTTTTTGGAAGAAGAGTGTAGGGAAGCCATCAGGGCTCGAGGCTTTGTCTCCCCCCATGTCAAATAAGGCTTTCCTGACTTCTCTATAAGTGACAGGGCTCATGAGCATTTGATTCTGTGCTACTATGATAGTGTTCGGGATAAGATTGAACAATTCCTCATCATCATGTCTCGGGAGTTGATCTTGATTAAAAGACTTTTGGAAGAAGTTAACAGCTTCCTAATTTATGATCTTGGGATCTGTGGAGGTGACCCCCTTCTCATTAGTAATATTGTAGATTTTATTACCTGCTCTTCTTGTCTTGACAGATTTATGGAGGAATTTGGTGTTACGATCCCCTTCTTTGAGCCAGGTCTCTCAGGATTTTTGTCTCCAATGGATTTCTTCCTTGGCTAGCACTTCTTTGTAGAGTCTTAAAATATTTTGTTCCTCCACATAAGAGTTATCATCCATGCCTTCAGCAATGATTTTATCATTAAAAGAATGCAAGCTCTACTCAAGTTGTAATTTTTCTACAAAAATATCTTTAAAGATCTCTATGTTCCAGATTTTGAGCTGGTCTGTAATGTATTGAAGCTTTTTAAAGAAAATGAAGGACTTATTCCCTTCATGTTTTGGGGCATTTTTCCACCAATATTTTATGTTGGTTTGAAATTTAGCTGCCCGCAACCACATTTCTTCAAATTTGAATGGGGCTCTTTCAGGAGTAACATCTTCTTGTATATTACAGAGAATCAGATAGTGATCTGAGCCAGCTATTGGTAGGATCTCTGTTGTGCACAACCAATCCTGGTCCTCCCAATTTCCCATGAGAAAAAATCTATCTAGCTTCTTTGTAATATTTGTAAACCCACTTCTCCTATTGGTCAAAGTGAAATTGCCAGATCTAAACTTTAATTTTGTTAACCCATTATTAAGGACAAACTTAGCAAAGTCATTCTGACTTTTACTTAGCCATCCCTTCCCACCTTTCTTTTTTGAGGAGCTAAGAATGACATTGTAGTCCCCACCTAATATAAAGAGATCCTCCTCATTGTTCATGAGGAGATTTGATAATTCATTCCATAGAGATTTCTTTTCATTGGGGTTATTAGGGCCATAAATATTAATTAAATAAAAATGAGAAAGTAATTTCTTAGAAGATACCTCAAACCATTGCCAGTTGGAAGATTGATTTAGTAGGACTACCTCCACTAACATGTCATCCCAAAGAATACCAAGGCCTCCAAATGCCCCATTTTCCTCTGAGAAAATGTTGTTCCATTTACAAAATCTATTCTGAAAGAACTTTATGTCATCACCTTTGAGTTTGGTTTCTTGAAGTAAAATGATATCCACCCTCACTTGATCAAGCCCTCGTTTGAGCAAGTGATATTTTTCAGGGGCATTGTAGCCCCTGACATTCCAAGAGAGGAGTCTCATTTCTTCTGGGAAAAGGTGAACCTTTTCCCTGATCTTAGCAGTATTGATTGGTCTGCTGCACACCCAACTTGTTCCAATCTTTCTTTGGTGGATTTCATGCCTCTTCTCTTCTATTCCCCCAATTTAAGTTTTTTGATTAGAGACATCGAAGGATTTAAACCCCTTTGTTCCAAGACATTGATAGTGTCCTCCTCTCCCAAAAAATCCCCATCTCCTTCATCACTAAAGTATCTAACATTAGAGGTCGTGTCTAGAAGGTTGTCTCCACTATCTCTGGCATCATTCAGAGAACTATCCAAATTGTGGATGGGGGATATTTGTCCTTTGAGATTCCTATCTACATTCATGTGAGGAGACATATCTTGTGCATCCTAAAGTTGATTGAGAGAAGCCAAGATGGGATGAAAGAAGCTAGTGCATTCCTGAGAAGGCTTCTTGGGAGAAGATCCAGAGAGAAACAATGATGGGGAGGAAGTTTTAAAGCTTTCAGTCATGTCATAACCAGTTTTTTCAAGGGGATTGAGCTTGGGTGCCTCCCTATTTAGAGATGAGGGCTGAGAGGAGGGCCTAACTTCTGGAGTAACCCCTCTAGGTTTGTCTAGAGATATTTCAATATCTCTGTAAGTAGGTAGAGGAGAGCATCTACCATAATCTTTCATGGGATCAGTATCAACTTCATCAGAGACTAGCTGATCTAGAAAGTTAGGATTGTTGCCCCGATCACCTATCTTTTCATTCAGATGGTTAGGTGACTGTGACCTGATGTTGACAGAATCAGGCACAATGAGAGACATAGGGGTTGATTTCACCACTTGGGTGGAAATGTGACTATCTGAATCCGGCTGGAGGGAGGCCTTTGGAGAGTTTACAGTTATCCTGTTGTTCACCATCAGGGTAGCATGATTGTTTGGAGTAGACAGGGAACTCATTGTTCTGTTAAAGATCATGTCCTCTTCATGCAAGATCGACCATTGAGGTTGATTCATTCGAGATGCTTCACATTCCTTAATCCAGTCAATGCAAACATTCACTTCAAGACCCTTTCCCTTACCTTGATTTCTAGTGGTTTTGGTTAGCAAGTTAGCCTTTTTGACCTCAACTTGTAATCTCCATTCACCATTAGAGGACCCTAACACCACCATGTCTGGGATTTTATAACACTTTTGCATTTTAACTAGGATTTTAGTATAGGTGTAAAAATCATTTCTGTCGACCACCTCTTCAACTCTTAGGAAAAGGCCAATGTTATTCCCTATTAATTTTAGGGTTTCCTCATTTTTGTATTCCCATGGGAGGTTAATAATTTTAATCTAGACAGCAATGTTTTCCACTTCTTCTTTATCAGGATTAAAATTAGGCTTCTAGTCACAAATGTAGAAGCCAAGGCCATCCAAAGAGAAGGATCCTCCTTTTAAAATCCATTCCTTATCTTTCTTCGAGGGGAAAATCACCAGGAGGAACTCGTTCTTGAGGGTTTTGAGTTTGAAGTTTTTCCCCCAGTTTGATTCAATCCAGGATTGGATCTTACTGAGTGATGGCCACGGGCCAAGCCATTTCAAAAAGAGGGTTGTTTCCTTTAAAGTAATAACAGACTCTGACCATTGTAGATTGTTTATAACTATAGACAAAGATCTAATAAGGAGGGTGTCATCTACCTTCAAAGCCTTTGCATTCGTTTGGACATTATCAACTGGTTTTGATGAGCCTGGTTCTTTCAACCATCAAAACTTAGATTCAATCTTCTTGAAGTTGAAAGGATTAGGAAGGGTAAATGGCCTATCTCTGTTCGAATATGGGGGGTGTCTTCTCTCCCTTTTCCTTCCATTCCATCCGCTCTCATTTGACCGCGATAGGTCTTTCCTTGGAGGAACCCAACCTTTGTGCCTCCTTCTGTTAGATCTGTGCCCTCCATTAAAGCCACTGGTAGTGTAGTGAGGGTTTTCTATCGGGCTCTTCCAGGTCCTAGGAGAGATGAAACCGCAAAGAGCGTCATTTGTGCTACGGGTTCTAGAGGGATCCCAGAACACCTTCTTTGGATTCCAAGGGTTGGATCTGTGGGAATCTCTGAAGGAGAAGTTTAATCTATTCCTATCAAACCTTCAAGGTCCATGGCCATGGCCACCATGACCGTTGCCACCTGAGTCATTGCCGCTCTCCATCCTCTAATAGTCTATATTAAGAAATAGTCTATTAATGAAATTAAATAAATTGAAATAACATATAAAATACTATTCATTTAGAATCCATTAATAAACTAATAATTATTAAAAAGTTTAAATAAACTAAAATAAAAATATTAATTAAAATAAATTTAAATAACATGAATTAAAATAAATTTAAATAATACTAAATAAATTAAATTGAAATAATATTAATTAAACTAAATTTAAATAATATTAAATAAACTAAATATATTTTAAAAAGTTTTTAATTAAAACAAATGAAATTTTTTAAATAATAAACAAAATTAAATAAACTTTAAATAATGCAAGTAACTACGTCTTTGTCCTCTACCATAACAAACACATCAACAAGTACATCAACACATATGATAACCATACACATGCAAGTATGGGGTAAGTACATCATAAATCTGAAATCAACATATAATATCACAACATGATTACATCATCATCTATCTACACATATGATAAACACATAAATATCATGATCCAGAATCACCAACCAATGAAATAATAACAGCTCAAATGAAATGTAGCCTAAAAGAACTCAGAAAATCAACTGAAATAATAGCCTAAAAGAGTACGACATCATAACAGAAAGCAAACTATGGGTGGGTATCACATCGATCTTTATCTTTAATACTCACACCTCCATGTTCCTCTATATTCACACCCCCATGTTCCTCTAAGATGTGGTGGTCCATATCATGTATGACACTGGGGAGATTGACCTATATAAAAATGATTATAATCAAACCCCCTTCAATATGACCATTCTCCCTATAATGTAACAAAAAAATTACCAATGGATGATAATCAATCCCCCCTTCAATATAACCATTCTCCCTACAATGTCTCTTTGTTGTTTTGATTTTGATTCTTCTTGTCTTTAAGCTGTTGCAACTCTTGCATGGACATACTATTTGTGATCGCCTTCTCTTTGAAAGTTAGACAACAATCTAGCTATTGTCTCCCTATTTTGATCAAATTCCCTTGTATTATCTCACATGTTCCTTAATGTGTATATCTGCAAAAAAAATTGGACATGTTGTACTTAATGTTTATATCTGGATAGATGGTTTTGATAGCAAATGGTCACTCTATTTTCTCATGGTGAGAACGCTTTAGTTGTGACAAAAAAATGTCAAACAAAAAATGACATGTTACGGTAGGTTTTATAAATGATATGTTACTTTGTAAAGTTAACTTTAGGTTTTATAACTATATATATATTTTCTTCAACTCCCCCACATTGTAATCATATCGACAGGTTGATATCGAATTCTATGTCAAGATTTACAGCATTAAATTGATCATAGTTGGAAGATTCAGACACAAGAAGAATATGAGTATAGCCAATTTTCAAAAGAATATGAATGAATGCAAACATACATAAGTGGAGGAACATAAATAATGAAGGTACCAAACATTTCCTGAAGTAATGAAGTGTGACCCGAGGTTGAATCCAGTATGCTCCTGTATGATCCAGAACCTGCAAGGAAGGAAAAGATGGGGTTAGATCCAAAGGATCTAAGCAATGCCTAGCACCCTATTACTAATCCTCATCTACAATTATGCATCCACAATAGTAACCCACCATGCCCATCAACACAAGGTATTCATGATCAAGCATAAGCAATGGAGGGGACATTATCAAGGTCAAATCAGAGGTCAAATTTCATGCCTTGAAATTTTATATATGTAAAGTTATTAAATGTCATGCTTGAAATTTTATAACATAGTTCCTTAACATTTGATCTTCATATGGAAGCCATGACTTGATGTAGGCATTCAAGCTTTGTCTTCTCATTAAATCAATTTCATTTTGATGGCATTTTTTGATTTAATGGCACAAACTCACTGTTTAATACTAGCATTGTTTACATCTTTGCATTTGGAATGCTTGATGACCCACGAACTTTGAGAGCTAGGGCATCATTTCTATTACCTTAAAGGTATTGTGTGAAGTGTTTTATCTCTCTTCATTTTTTTTTCTGTTGATATTCACTATGCGATACTCCATGTTTATAATCATTTCATGGGGAAATGTCTTGATGGCTCACAGGTTGCAAACTAGAGCATCATGCATTGTTTATGAGCTCATTGTTTGAGCACCACATGATCATGTTATGAGATTTGTTTGTTATATACATACATACATACATACATACATACATACATACATATATATATATATATATATATATATATATATATATACATATATATACATATATATGTATGATGTTAGTGTTGTCATTGCATGCTTGCTGCTGTTGTGCACCATATATTGTTTTATACACTGTTTATTTCATTCAGACTGTGAGCTCGGCATTTGTAATGTATTTGTTGTTATTGGATCAATGTTTCCATGTTGTTTAGGCTGTAGATGCATTGAATCACCACTGCCATTCTATTTTGATAGCATGCTAGCTTGAAGATCTTGTGAGGTTTGAGATGTGAACCATCATTACTTGATAACACATTTCACATTGAACATAGTTCCTTAGCATAGTAAACTATGCTAAGGAACTATGTTATAAAATTTCAAGGCATGAAATTTTATAACTCTACATATATTTTGTGAGTATAACTGTACAATAGAAGAACACCCACACTAATAAAATTTTGCCCAATTTTTGATGAGCATAGGTCAATTTTTTAATTGGAAAAGGTAGAATTAATTGACCAAAGGTGTTGATCTCTTTTTATAAAGGTTCAGAAAGTAGGCATAATCCTTTAACTCAAGGATTGGATATCCAGCTAAGTACTTCATCCACTTTATAAGAAACTCATTTAATATGTCAAACCCAGGGATGTGTTACTTGAAACAGGCCAGAAAAATATATGCACCAAACACTTTCTCAACCAATCATTCTATAATTGCTGCAGGAAATAAATGCTGGAAAGGAACTACTCTATGGCTGCAGGAAATAAATGCTTTTGAAAGGAAACTATACTATTGCTACATGAAATGAATACTCAAAGGAAAGCTAAATTATTATTGTGAAAGTAGATTCTTGAAAGTAAATGATGGAAATGAATGCTACTAGCTGGATGGAAGAGTGCACAAAAATAACTATAATGCCTTAGTTACTCTGCCGCTCAGCTGCAGGAAGCGGTAGCTATCCTATGGCTTTGGCTGCAGGAGTTGTTCAACATAGGAATTGAAATAACAAAAATGCAGGAAAATGAGCTAACTAGAATGAATTTAACTATGGATTCCTCACCAAGTGGGCCCCCTTGGGTGAGTACCTAGAACACTCAATCACATAGAATTAATCTCAAAACTTCATTTTCTCTTTAAATTGAATAACAAAGTACAAAAATTCTCATCAATAGTAAAATAACAGAATTGAACTATATTGAAACTATCATTATAATACTACTATTGCCCCCCTTCTCATGTAGGAGAAGGGATTTATTTAAAGGGAAAAACATCTAACTGCTAAAATCCACATGCCCTAAGAAAAGGTGGAGATTTTATTAAAACTAGCTAACAGAAAGGAAAACTAGAGAACAGGAAATAGAATCGGTCCAAAAAAGAGGAAAGAACTGCGTAGACAATAGATCTAAATTCCTACTCTCTCCTAGATTTCATCAAGGAAATTATTGCACTTTCCAAGTCTTTTCTCAACCGTCTCCACCTGGATTAACTGGAAACCTTCCACCACTGCTACATCGATGTTTCCTCCATGCGTGTCTGCTGCAGGACCAAGTCAAGCATCCATCACATAGACGTGCTCACCTGAACAAGATGACTGTTGCTACTTCAATGCGTTGCATTAACACTATTAGGATAAAAGCATTCATGGAAATCATTCAAAGTACATATGCATTATCTATTTCTCAAACAGTCAATTCATTCATAAAACATGATCATAATTTCATAGTAATAAACATAGAATATTCATCCATATAAAGTATATTAAGTAGCATATGTCCATGGCATAGGTTCAGTGTTTGACTACCACATAATAACAATTTTTAGAGCATAAATTCTTGGAGTAATAAAAGAAAACATAAGAAAGGACCTAGAAAAAGTTCTTCTAAGGTATCTAAAGGATGCCATTAAAATGGCCTATCATTTTTCCCACTATGAAAACTAGTGCCTGTCCTCAAGCACTGAGACATTCTGGATCTTGGAAAAAACCTAGAGGTATCCTTCCTATGTTTCTCCAATCATGGAGGTTCCCACTCGCCAGTAGAACCCATTTGTGCACTCCACTTTCACTCATCTGCTCAGTTCCTGTTGCTCATCTATTTCATCATCCACGCAACTGTATAGTGGCCATAAAAGTAGGGGAGGTTGGAAGGTCAGTCAAAACCATCACTTGGGCCATGGTTGTCTTCCTTGGCATATATACCAACTAACATGCTACATTGTAGCCCACAAGTTAATTAGACTATGTGGCTCTACCTTCTTAACTGCCAAGGCAAGTCTTTCCCATCTCTTCCTTAATCCTTTAGCTACCCTGTCCCCATCTGAAAATGAAAATCTTTCAAATGCTAGGAAAAATTCCTCATGGCTTTCGAGAATCCATTTCCTGGGTGCAGAATCATGAAATCCATAAACAATTTGCATCCAGTCATAGTAAAGTCATCAAGGTGACCGACTTTCAGGATGGAGGGTCAATGAAATGGAATTTTCCAAGATTTTGTACTTATGTAATTGCTCACCATAATTTATTTCATTCTAAATCTAGGAAAGGAGGGCAGACAAATGTATATCACCAATAAAAAGAAGGGGATTCCAATTAGTATTAAAAGGAACAACATAATTATGCATGTATAACTCACATAGAAAATTCCAGACACAATCAAGTGATGTTTTGTATGCAACCACAAATTTATGTGGGATTTCTATGCCTGAGTTAACATCCCAAAGGACTCTCATTACTTTAAAGAGAAAAAACTACTCCTTGAGGCATAGGGCATAAACATGTAGTGGTGGTCTAAATTCTATAAATTCTAGAATTATATTTTTAATGTTATTTATCTTATTCTGTAGGAATTCAATTTCTTGTTTTTTTCTTTCAAGCTCCCTTCTTAATTTTGTCTTTTCCAATTCCCACATCAATTTTTGATATTGCATTGCATTGAAATAGTCAACTGAGAGAGCATGAATAGTTATCTCCTCAGGTTGCCGATGTGGGACCACCCTAGCTACTTGTGGGACTTCCTTTTCCTTTGTACAAACTGACACATTTTTTGGAACAAGGGACCTTCCCCCTGTGATTGCCTTCTTGTAGAGAAGAAGATTCTCTTCTGAATCCTTTAGGCTCTTCTACTTCTGGTATTACTCATTCTACTTGTGGAATCACCTCAATGGCTATAGGATCCTTTTCCATCATACCATGGCATACTATAATAGGACTGCCTATTTGTGGTTGTTCTTGTAAGGGCTCCTCAGAGGAGACATGAGAATCATCAACCGTAACAGGGGAATCCTTGCCATCTGGTTGTGTAGTATTCAAACAAACACTTCCCCGCAATGGGGTATCAGTAGAGGTTGCAGGTTTCTTCTATGAAAGTTTTATTTTCTTGGTAGGTGTGTCTGTAGGAGAAACAATAGAAGTAGGAATATCCTGACTCATATATTCTATCATTTTTTCTTTTCCCTTGCCCTTTTTATCTTTTTGCTGATAAATTGTGGGAACCTTGGTTTCTCTGCTCCTTGAGGTATGGTTTGGATGGCTAAAGGGCACATTCTCCTCATTAACTCCTGAAGGAGAAGGATTCCTCAAAGGCTCATCTTGCTCAACCAATTCTTCTTCCTCATCAGAGTTGTTTCCCTGTTCTTCTTAAATCTCGGGCCATGGCCCCTCTCCATGCAATTGAACATGAGGTGCCACAATAAATCTATCCCTAGACATGGGAGAGACATCCCTTAGTGACCTTTCCAATAATAGTTTGATTAAACCATGGTGGGTCACTGCGTTCTTCCGCCCCTTCTGTACCTCTTTAGTACTTACATTCAAAAGGGCGTAAAGAAAATTTGGAACATTTACTAAATGGTTATGTCGTAAACGGCTCAAAAATTTAAAGTGTACTGCATGCAAGAACAAAAAATAGCCCTCATAGGTAATGTACCTTATGACGTGAACAACCAACTGAGGATATTCCCCTAGAAGAGATGTCCTCTTTACACCCTATTTGTTGTAATACATGGGGGCATCTGCTAGTAAAGAAAATTCTGCTCTGGCTACTTGAGCGTCATGCCCATTCAGAAATTCTTTTCTTATAGATGGAAGTCTAGAGACTTTAGAAATTTTTGCTTCCAAAGTTTCAATTTGCAACCCCTTAACATATGCAACTCCATTGTTGTACGTTCTCAAAAATTCTAGTGTGATATCTTTGTCAAACCGATTTAACCTAACAAAATATGTGAGCCACCCTACTCTATTAAAAACCCAAATGTTGTCTTGGTCTTGTAACAATACCAGGTGGTTTGGTGGTTCATGTCATATAGGAGAACCACCCATTTTGCTGCTTGAAATTCCAACAATGTCTGAAAAACTCAAAAATCTCCTTACTCCATTAATACTCTCTATGATGTTTTTACTGAAAATTTCTATGATGTGCCCAGAATTGGAATGAAAACTTTCTAGTGTTTCCGGGTAGACAAGACACAATAGAAAAGTTTGAAATAATGATGTGAAGCTAAGCTGAAATTTTGAGTTAAAAATAGGGCTGGTTTCGATAGTTTACACCCAGGGGTTGTGTCATGCCAAAAACTAGGGTAAAACACAAAAAAAAAATTAAAATTAAAAACACATAAGAATGTATGACTAACAATGGTTGAGTTGAAAGGGTGATAGCATGGTAGAGTTAACCTTTGAGTTACAAGGTATATATGTATATTGAATTAGGGTCATGCCACAAACAGATGCAGAGTTGAAGCATCAACTTATTCCACGGGTTATATAAACGCTTAACTCAGGTTGATCTAACTCTGATTCCATGTTTAACTACGTTTAGTATCATGATGGTAGATAGTTTTTATGAACATATGTGGAATTAGGTTGACTTAGTACTTACTTAATTCTTAACCTAGATTACAACTTAATCCATTCGAATCTAGTTCCAGTTTTCTATCAATATTAACTACTAGCTTGAAATCTAGTCTAATTAATATTCTACTCCCTTTTTTAAACAAACATACATGAAACATTTATCATTTGACATGATTAAAATTTAATAACAATTTCACTATACCAAACAACTATTAATTAAAATCTAATAGCTGAAATCAAATCTGATTTCCTAACCTACCAATATCATTTTTAATTAAAATTCTTCTCCTTTTATGAAAACACATGCAATCCTAATTCATCAATCCCCTAACAAAACAACTTTAAATTAACCTTTAATAAGACAATTAAATCATCGTCTAATAGAAAATTTAAATTAACTTCTAGTTGAAATTTAACTTCACCCCTAACCCCTTGAACACAAGATTAACATATTCAATTTTATCATAATAAAATTAAATTAACATTAACTATACATTTTAAATAAATTGAGTAAATGCACTTCTCTAATAGGCTAATCAAAACTTTAGGCCAAAATCCCTATTAAATTAATTCACAAATTTTACAATTTAAAATAACCTAAACAACTAATGTTAAGTATCCATTAAGAATGATTAATTATTATTTTAATGAGTGGATCCAATACAAATTAAATTGATCGTGTTAATAAGTCCATTCATCTTTCATAACACTAAAGTTATTAATCTAATAATAAAAGCTACATCATTGATTCAATTTATATGTACATAAAATACTACACAATTAAGAATTAAAACAATAAAGAAATAGATCTTATTAACTAACTTAAACTATCTACTAACTACCTATAAATCTAAATCAACTACCTACTAATCTATTAGCTTATTAATCTAGTATTTTCCTTGTCCCATCACAAAGTCCAAGTCAGCAAGGGGTCAAATTCCCAAGGGAGGAGTACATGCCTACATGACTTTGTTTGGGGCCCACCACCTAACTTACCCCATACCTATACAAGGAAATTCACATGCCTTGGACAAGACAACAAGGAATGGTGGCACGATTTTTTGAGTAGGGAGGATGATGAGTTTCTAGGGCCGACCAAACATATCTCCATCCTTCCCAAGGAGAATTTTGCATGGAAGGGGAAAGAGAGTTCACTTGGGGCAAAAGGCATGTCAGAACTTAAAGGATGTTGAAAACAAGGGAGGTGGGCGCATGGACCAAGTAGTGCAGCCCCTTAACAATTTGTTTTACTTTACAAACTTTACCCAGTCCTATGCCCAAGAAAAGAGGTAAAGAGGTGAGGAGTATGGTAAAGGTGGGGCCCACGGAAATGGGTAAAAGTGCAAGGTGAGTTTAATTAGAATTTAGGATTTAATTTCAAGGTTATGTTAGTGGGATAAGGAGACTAAATTAATTAGAGAGAAAGCACATCGAGAAAGGAATATTCTCTGTGGTAAGAAGAATATTTCCTTTCCCATACAAATTTCAGAGAGCATTTTTGCTCTAAATCTAGAAAGTGTCATGGGCCTAATTTGTTCTAAGCCCTTCCATGTTGATTTTCTTGGTTTAATTTTTGTAATAGATCATTGTATGCATTAGGATTGATTTATTAGAGCAATATACTAAGAGGACTAATAATATTAATTAATTTTTACATTTACATACTAACTATTTTGATTTGTTATTGTTATCAAGGTTATTTCTTCTTCTCAAGAATTGAGATTGAAATGGAAATTTTTAATGTAGAGATTTGAATCTATGGAGATGGAATAGAGACTTTCAAAGAGGAAATGGAGTGTTCCAATAACTTGAAAAACTTACAATTACATACATTATGGAGACTTCAAGATTCACAAATCCTCAATATTTTTATGATATGAAACTATTATATTGTCTTTCTCTTTCAATATTGGATATCCCTCTAACATGAAAGGTTAACTTCTCTTTTTTTTCTAATAAATAGAATGCAATATGCATGAACTAAAAAATCCTTCATTTATAATATGGAAATCTTACAAAACACAATTACACATCTTCAAGATGGTAAATCTATACAATACATGGATGGTACACAACATTTCTTCCTTTAATGAGTCATTACATAAAGAATGAGAGATTTTCACATTTTGCTTAACAAGCTTACAAAATGAACATTACAACACTTAATAACAATGATCCTCAACACAAGGAGTAATAATGCAACATTAAATTTTCTCTCTGACAACAACACCAAAATGAAGACTCCTCCCAAGCTTTTTCACATCCAACTTGACTTCAAAACCTGCCAAAAAAATGAGGGGAACCATGGGAAGCTCACCTCCCAACAAAGGTCTCAAGGAGACCACCCCCGAGCTTGGAGAACCAAGGCTAAACAAGATAAAACATCCTAATTTTCACAACTAACATATATGCACAACACAACAATGTACTCCCAACCAAGGCTTCACAAATGAGTTTTTGAAACCCATTGAAGTAGGGTGAAGGTGGGTTTTTTAAAGCATGAGAATGCCATTGCATTTTCAAATTCCTCAACAAGAGTTTTTTCATGCCTTTCCAAGGCTTTATTTACATCCTTTCCATATACACATTTGGTCATTTCTATGCCAAAACAATATTTACAACATGGCTTCATGAAGCCCATACTCCATAAATTTATCCCTCTTCTCCAAGAGAAGATACTTTCACTACAATGGAGAGCCCAAATAACCCCTTCACCCAAGGCCACTTCTTCCCTTCCCAAAGGGTGAGAAATGCCTTAAAATCCCATGAAAAATACTCCCAATCCAAAAGAATAATAAATGAAACAAAATCCAAATGCATTCCCAACCCAACACATAACAATAAAATCTACATACAACAACACCATACAAGATTTACATATTCATAAAATAATAACATACAAATCTAAATGTAAGAGTATTTCTCCATGGCAAGAATCCACAAACCTTGGTCCAAGAAAAATGGAAAGAATCTAGTTGAGAAGAATCCCTTATCCTTTCATTTTTCCTTCCTCCAACTCTAATTGTCTCTAAAATTAGAGAGTGGGTGAACACCTACTAAGCTTCTCCAAACCCTCTAAAAATACCCCTAGAAATGTACTCAAGACCTAGCAATTAATGAGACATGACCTCTAGTCCTTTGGTCTTACCACTTGTCTCCCCTCTTAATTGTGAGTTTAGTAAGGAGTGTGGGACAAGTTAGATGCATGTGGCCATCTCCATTTTCGCCACTTTTGAAAGGTAGGAATTTTGAAGATGCATAATGGTGATCTAGGTCTTCCCCATAGGTAAAAACTAGCCCTAACCTAAGGTACCCCCTTAGGGTTAACTAATTTTGGCCAAAAATACACTCTAGGGTCACTTTTGACCCCTCCAAAGTACTCCTAAAGTTCAAATCTGAGTTTCAACTTGATGTGATCCCTACAAGACATCTATATGCAAGTGGGATTAATATCACATCCCATAAGGTTTGGAAATTCTTTTCCAAGCCCTAATTTGACATGTCACCATCCACATGGATAATACAAGTGTCAAGTGACACTAAAAAAAATACACATCACATTCACAATGACATGTCCAAACAACAACATGAATTTTAAACTATTAACACACTTTCAAATTACATTTACAATAAAGATCACATTACAACAAGGTTTCAAACTCTTATTGGATTAAACCTTGGGTTACTCAATTCACATGTGTTTAGCCTTGATTCTCTAAATAATTCCATGGTTCTCTTTCATGCACACTAAACTCGAGCATCAGTAGTCCAAGATAATAAAATCACATGAAATATATATTTTCAATTCATAATTAGCAACATTAATCAATAAGCAGAATTAAATTCCTAATTGCAATTTTCATACAGAAATGTTTAAAACATAATTATTCCATAATCATCATGACATAACATCCATGAAATAATCAAGTCTAATCATGATTCTATCTTCTCATCAATTCACTTATCTAAACATTTATAATCAAAATCAACCACCTGTTCTAGGTCTAATCCATATCAAAATGTAATCCACACAATATAATCATCATCATAACATAATATCTCAAGTCTCTGTCAGGATAATCAAAAAGTGTATAAATGTATCAAAACATAAAGTATCAAAGTGTGATCGAGTAGTAAATCTATCTAATCAAGACTACATGCTGCTCCATATCCTTGACCAGTTGAGGTCCAATAGCTACTCTATCCTTGATCCTATCCCAACTCAGTGGTGTCCTACATGGTCTACCGTACAAGGCTTGATATGGTGGCATACCTATGGAAGAATGATGCCCATTATTATAGGCAAACTCGACAAGATGTAGGTATTCCTCCCACTTGATCTGATGGTCCATCACATACATGCGCAACATGTCCTCCAATACCTGGTTAACCCTCTTGGTCTGGCCATCTATTTGAGGGTGGTATGTTGTACTAAAATTGAGCATAGTGCCCAACGTTGCCTTTAACTCTCTCCAAAAAGCTAATGTGAACAAGGAGTCTCTATTAGAGATGATCTTACGGGGAATGCCATGAAGTCTGACAATATCCCGCAAAAAGACCTGAGCTACGTCTCATGTTGTGAATGTAGTACACATGGGTGAGAAGTGGGAAACCTTGGTCAATGTGTTGATTGTCACCAAGATAGCATCATGGTGGTAAGAAGACATAGGGAGACAAACAATGAAGTCCATAGATATATTATCCCACTTCCACTCAGCAATCTCATGTGGTTGTAGGAACCCACCTAGATGACTATGCTTTTCCTTCACTCTTTGGCAATCTAGACATCTAGCAACTATGTTGGCAATATGAAATCTCATGCCCGGCCAATGATACAACTGTCTCAGATTGGCATGCAACTTCTTAACTCCTAGATGAGCTACATAAGGTTCTCTATGAGCCTCAAACATAATAAAATCTCATAAGTCACCCATAGAGGTACATAGATGCTTCCCCTATGACGTAGAAGTCCATCAGACTCTAAAGAATAATTTGCAAATCTCCCCTCAAGGGGTCTCTGAGAATGGATAAACTTACAAACCTCCACATTTAATCCATCCTCTGGCAAGTGATGCAAAATGCGCTCCCTCAAATCTATACTAGAAGTCATAGATGAGAGCTCGTGTCGCCTCCTACTCAAGGCATCTGCAACTACATTCTCTTTCCCCTTGATGTAATGAAAATCAAATTCATACTCACACAAAAACTCCATCCATCTCCTCTGCCTAGCATTAAGATTGGGCTATGTAAAGATATATTGTAGGCTCTGGTGATCTGAATGAACCTCAAATCGGTGACCTAGAAGGAAGTGTCACCATCTCACTAAGGCATGAACCACCACTATGAGTTCTAGGTCATGAGTAGGATAATTAAGCTCGTGAGTCTTTATCTTCCTAGACTCAAAAGCTATGGGACGACCCTCCTGCATAAGGACTGCTCCTAAACCATCCAATGAAGCATCAGTACATACAAAAAAATCTACTGAAGGATCTGGCACTGTTAAAATTGTTGCACTAGTGAGGGCTCTCTTGAGCTCCTAAAAATCTCTCTCATAGTTCTCTATCCATTCATACTTCTTCCACTTTCTTTGAAGGGAGGTGATGGGATGAGATACTCTAGAAAATCCTACCACGAAGCATCTATAATATCCTGCTAAGCCCATAAAACTTCTGACCTCAGTGACACTGGTGGGTGTTGGCCAATCCATAATAGCTCTAATCTTTGATGGGTCTACAAAGATCCCATCGCCAGATATAATGTGACCAAGATAATTCACCTTAGGTCTAAAGAAGGCACACTTTGACAAGCTTCCATATAATTGATTCTCTCTCAAACGCTACAAAACTTGTCTCAGGTGCTCCTAATGCTACTCCTCATTGTGAGAATATATCATAATGTCATCAAGGAACACTACCACAAATTTATCCATGAATGTAAAAAATACTCCGTTCATGAGGCTCATGAACATAGCTGGAGCATTTGTGAGGCCAAATGTTACTACTGTGAACCATAGTGACCATACCTCGTGTGAAAGGAAGTCTTGTGGATATCACTTTCCACAATCAATAACTCATGGTACCCTGACTTCAGATCTATCTTCGATAACACTCGGGCACCCTAGAACTGATAAAACAAATCATCGATCTCGGGGAGTGGGTATTGGTTCTTAATTGTTACTTTATTCAACTATCGATAATCAATGCACAATCTAAGTGATCCATCCTTCTTCTTCACAAAAATCACTGGTGTACCCCAAGGTGATACACTAGGTTTGATATGCCCTTTCTCCAAGAGCTCTTCTAACTGAATCTTGAGCTCATTGAGCTCATGTGTGGTCATCCTATAAGGTGCTCTAGATACAGGCTTGGCTCCTGATACAAGATCTATGTGAAAATAAACTACTCTATGTGGAGGCATACCGGGTAGCTCAGTAGGAAATACATCTACAAATTTTTGAAGAATAGGATAATCCTCAAGTGAAGGATCCCCCTCTGAATCCTCCTCTCTATCACTAATGGTGATGGAAAATAATTGACATCCCTTCCGCACGCACCGCCTAAGCTGCATAGCAGAAATCATGCGAAGGGATATAGGTCTTTGTACCCCAATTATCACCATAGAAGTACCATGATCATCCACACACTTAACCATCTTCTGACAAAAATCCATCTTGGCGCTCTAGCCATATAGCCAATCCATGCCAAGGACTACATCGTAAGAACCTAGAGGGGTAATGTGGAGATCAGTCGTCATGATTAAGTCTCCAATCTGAATCTGACAACTGCAAACTAAGGAACTAACATACGCTCTAGCTCCTGAAGCTAACTCAACCTCCCAACCAACATCCTGTCTAACTGCCACCAGCCCACAAGGTTCCACTACATAGGGAGATATAAAGGAGTCTGTGGCTCTTGAATCAAATAAGATAGAAACACTGATACCCTGAATCATACCTGTGGCCTCTATGACCATGGCCTGGTGTTCGGCCTAGCGTTTATCAACCGCTGAAAAAATCTATGGGATCTACCCATATCTCCAATTATTGGCTCTAAGGTAGCCCCTCTCTAGCCATTGGCTAACTATCCCTATGGGTATTCTCTTTCTAAATTCCCTATACCACCACAAGTGTAACATGGCCCTCGGGTCTGAATCTACACTCTCTGTGCCCTAGGCTGTTGTGACCCTCCGGTCCTACTAGAACCACTATATCCACCCCTAGAGGACTGCTGAGTCCTAGCTGGCTATGCCTGAGGGGTTTGTGTCCTCTAATCCTATCTAGGACCCTGAGACTGCCACTATTTGGGCTTAGAGCCCTGATAACCCTATGAATGCCTCTGTCTAGAATCCTACTGAGATCTTTTCTGCTGAGACTGTTGACCCTTAAAGGATCCTGCTGAGTGATTTTGTTTCCCTTTCCAAGGGGGTCTCTTCTACCCTGACTGCTGGGAAGAGGGGTTTTGGTACTGGGACTGATCTTGAGACTCCTATCTAGTACAGATATCCTCATCTACAAGTGTCATCTCAACTACCCCTCTGAACGTGGTAGGGAATGCTAGGTGTAATGTGATATAAAGAGACATATTAAGTCCCTTAATGAAATGATGACTACATAGTTTCTCATCCTTCATGTAATCAACATATGGAAGGAGTACAAAAAACCAACTCTCATACTGGTTCACTGTGAGGCCTCTCTACTTGAGATCATGGCACTCCTCTATCTATCTGTGTTTGAAATTCTCAGAGAGATATCTCTCACGGAAACAGGCCACAAAAGTCTCCCAAGTGAGTGTGTCAATACTCACTCCACCTATGGACACCCCTTTCTCCCACCAAGTTGAAGCCTTCTCCCATAGGAGATGGACTGCAATTTATGCCTTTAGATTACTCCCATAAGGGTGCAATCCAAAATATCGATGTAGACTCTGTAACCAGGCCTCTGCTACTGACCCATCAGTAGATCCCAAAAATAAGGGTGGCTAGAGTTGTAATAACTCTTGAATCTCATCTCCAACATCTCTAGGGGGTCTCTCTCTGGAATGTATCTCATGCTCACATGGTATTACAACCCAATGAACTGACTCACCCTCTTGATCATCATGACCCTCAACAGACCTGGGTGGAGGACTCCTACTCCTCTCTCTGCTAACTGTTCTATCATTCTCTGAAATATGTGCTTCCCCTTCAGGAATCTGCTGCTAAACTATGGGTGGTAGTCTCTACTGAATTACCCCAATTAGATTTTGGAGAACATCCAAAATATCCTGGTTAGGGTTCTGAGGTGGTGGAGGTGGTGGTGGTGGTGGAGGTGGTGGAGGTGGTGGATCCTCTTGTCCTCCTCCAGCATGTGTAGCTCTATGACCTCTACCTCGTCGGTTAGCTCTGGTGACAGTAGGAATCCTACACAATAATTTAAATTTGAATGAGTTGAAACATAATGGGTTAGGTTCCTAGTGTCAAAATATGGCTCTGATACCAAAATGTCATGCCCAAAACTTGGGCAAAACACACGCAATTTTTTATTTTTTTTAAAACACATAAGTACGTACGACTAACAATGGTTGAGTTGGAAAGGTGATAGCATGGTAGAGTTAACCTTTGAGTTACAAGGTATATACGCAAATTGAATTAAGGTCATGCCACAAACAGACATTGAGTTGAAGCATCAACTTGTTACATGGGTTATATGAACGCTTAACTCAGGTTGATCTATCTTTGATTCCATGTTTAACTATGTTTAGTATCATGATGGTAGATAGTTGTTATGAACATATGTGGAATTAGGTTGACCTAGTACTTACTTAATTCTTAACCTAGATTACAACTTAATCCATTCAAATCTAGTTCCAATTTTCTATCAACATTAACTACTAGCTCGAAACCTATTCTAATTAATATTCTACTCTATTTTTTAAACAAACATACATGAAACATTTATCATTTGACATGATTAAAATTTAATAACAATTTCACTATACCAAAAAACTATTAATTAAAATCTAATAGCTAAAATCAAATCTAATTTCCTAACCTACCAATATCATTTCTAATTAAAATTCTTCTTCTTTTATGAAAACACATGCAATCCTAATTGATCAATCCCCTAACAAAACAACTTTAAATTAACCTTTAATAAGACAATTAAATTATCGTCTAATAGAAAATTTAAATTAGCTTCTAGTTGAAATTTAACTTCACCCCTAACCACTTGAACACAAGAGTAACATATTCCATTTTATCATAATAAAATTAAATTAACATTAACTATATATTTTGAATAAATTGAGTAAATCCACTTCTCTAATAGGCTAATCAAAATTTTAGGCCAAAATCGCTATTAAATTAATTCATGAATTTCACAATTTAAAATAAACTAAACAAATAATGTTAAGTATCTACTTAGAATGATTAATTATTATTAATGAGTGGATCCAATACAAATTAAATTGATCATGTTAATAAGTCCATTCATCTTTCATAACACTAAAGTTATTAATCTAATAATAAAAGCTACATCATTGATTCAATTTATATGTACATAAAATACTACACAATTAAGAATTAAAACAATAAAGAAATAGATCATATTAACTAACTTAAACTATCTACTAACTACCTATAAATCTAAATCAACTACCTAATAATCTATTAACTTATTAATCTACTAACTTATTAATCTTCCCTTGTCCCATCACAAAGTCCAAGATAGCAAGGGGTCAAATTAAGATTATGTTTACAACAAAGATTGCGTTACAATGAGGTTTCAACCCATTATTAGATTAAACCTTGGCTTACTCAATTCACATGTGTTTAGCCCTGATTCTCTAAATAATTCCATGGTTCTCTTTCCTGCACACTAAACTCGAGCATCAGTAGTCCAAGATAATAAAATCATATGAATATACATTTTCAATTCATAATTAGCAATATTAATCAATAAGAAGAATTAAATTCCTAATTGCAATTTTCATACAGAAATGTTTAAAACATAATAATTCCATAGTCATCATGACATAACATCCATGAAATAATCAAGTCTAATCATGATTTAATTTTCTCATCAATTCACTTATCTAAACCTATATAATCAAAATCAACCATATGTTCTAGGTCTTATCCATATAAAAATATAATCCACACGATATAATCATCATCATAACATAATATCTCGAGTCTCTATCAGGATAATCAAAAAGTGTATCAATGTATCAAAACATAAAGTATCAAAGTGTGATTGAGTAGTAAAGCTATGATGGGTCGGGGTGAGGCCTCACAAGTTGTCAAATCATAATTTTTGATATGACCACTCAGTACAATTCTGGTAGAAAAAATAGTAATGACAAAGATTGGCGATTATGACACCTAATTTGGAAATGACATAAATTTTGAGCTGATGGGATATTTCATTTATTACACACAAGACCCTATTTACTGCCCCCTATGAAAAAGGTGACAAGTGTCCTCACTTGCATGGAAAGGTACAGAAAAGTTATGGATGAATCGCTATATTAATTACAATGTGTCATAATCATATTAAATGAAGTAAAAAAAACTTTTTGAAGAAATAAAGTAATGCGTACCTTGGAATATTATATCATTAAATTCCCAAATTCGGAAAGATTTGATGGCGTAGACAGGGTAAAAATTTGAGCTGGCACAATAATGAGGTGACGTAAATGTGTTGATGGTAGAAAAAGGTGATGGGATGACATTTTTATTATGGAAAAGAGATTTTTCATGGGAAACAAAAATTTTATTATGACTACATGCGAAAAATTTTCAAAGAGATGACCAGAGCAAATAATTACTCTTGTTGGCTGTAGGAATGCCCTCAGTAGGAAGAGGTCCTTTGGCTGCAGGAAAGTCTTCAGCTGCAGGAGGTTCTTTAGTTGTAGGAGGTCCTTCATGTGTAGGAAAGTCTTCATTAGGAGGAGGAGATTCTTCAGGTGTAGAATTTTTGTGGCTGTAGGAGGTTCAACGGCTGCAAGAGGTTCAACGGCTACAGGAGAAATATCAAACTGCCACAGGAAATTGACCTTTGTCTATGGTTTATGGTACAGGAAAAGTCTATGACCATTCACTAGTAACTTGAAACATATAGGGTTGATGGTGGATAGTTGAACTGCTCCATTACAATAAACATGAATAATCTCATAAGGGCCAAGCCAACATGTTGTATGCTTAACTTTGTTTTCTTGGAATCTTGAGTCCTACAAAAGAGCCCATTCACCAGGAGAAAACTATTTGGAAAGGATGTGAGAATCATGCCACTTTTTCTTCTATGTCTGAACCAATTATGTGTGTTGCAGAGTGGCCTTCCTTATCTCATCTAGTTGGTTAAGCTGCAGGATCTTATAGTGTTGTGCCTCAGTAAGATCAATGTTTAGCTGTAATGTCATTCATAAAGTCTTATGTTCAAACTCAATTGGCATCATATCTATTTTTCCATATACCAACTCAAAAGGGGTGAACCCTATTGTGGTTTTCCATGTAGTTTGGTAGGCCCATGCTTCTTCTTGGAGGCAACTACTCTAATCTTTCTTGTGCAACTAAACTATCTTCATGAGGATAGCTTCTAACTCCCTATTAGTGATTTATGCCTGACTATTCGCCTGTGGGTGATAGGGGCTTGATTTTTGGTGGTGAATATTATACTTGTTCATCAGAGTAGTAATCAATGTAGAGGTAAATTGAACTCCTTGATCTGTGACTAACTCATGGGGTACACCATAGCGCATGAATATCTCTTCATACAAAAATTGTGCAACTCTGTTATCCCTAGCATGCTTCATGGCTCTAACCTCCACCCACTTGGTTACATAATCAGTACATACAAGTATGTACAAATTATCGTTACATGGTGGAGTGATGGGACCACAAAAATTGATTCTCCATTTATCAAATGGAGTCACTGCAACCTGAGGAAAGAGTGGCATTTCATTAGATTTAGTAGGCTACCCCATCGTCTACCATCGATCACACTTCCTGGTATAATTGGTTGAATCCTTTTAGAGGGATGGCCAGTAGTAACCAGTATTAAGTACCTTCATGGTTGTTCTTTTGGTAGAAAAATGTCCTCTATAGGGCTCATCATGATAAGCCCGAAGGATGTCATAATTTTTCATCCTCTTGAATGCATCTTCTCAATACTTGGTTGGGGCCAGTATAGAATAAAAAATCAGCAATCCATGAAAATTTGAAAGTTTTCTCTATTAGTAACCGCTTTTCCTTTGGAGAGAAGTGTGGAGGTACCTTTTGTGAAACTAGATAGTTAGAAATATTAGTGTACCAGGGTGCTTTTTCTGCAATGGAGAATAGGTGGTCATCAAGAAATTGTCATCAATTTCCATAGTTTCATCAGCATTCTACAGGCATGAGAGAAAATCGGTCACCACATTTGATCTTCCTGGCTTATCTATGAAGGTAATATCAAACTCCTGCAGTAGCAACAACCATCTAGCTAACCTTCCTATTATGGAAGGTTTGTTAGCTAAGTACTTAATAGCTGCATGGTCTGTATGCACAAAGATTTGGTATCCAGTGACATAGTGGAAAAATTTGTTCAGAGCATAGATAATAGCTAATAGATCCTTTTCAGTAACTATGTAGTTCAACTCAGCTCCTTGCAGATTTTTGCTAATAAAAAAATAGTGTGTTCTAGTGTACCTTCCTTCGGTCCAAGAACTGCTCCAATAGCATGATCAAAGGCATCTGTATGTATGTGGAATAGGAGTGCCCAATTAGGACCTCATATGATAGGTGCCTGAGTGAGTACAGACTTCAGCTGTAGGAAAGCTTTGTCACATTCTGATGTCCAGATAAAGTCGGCGTCTTTAGTGAGCAGTGAATACATAGGGTTGGCCATCTTGCTGAAGTCTTTTATGAATCTTCTATAATACCCAGCATGACCAAGAAATCTTCTAACATCCTTTTGTTTGGCTGGGGTAGGAAGATTCACAATGACTTCAATTTTGGATGAGTCTACCTGAATACCAAGAGCATAAATGTAGTGACTAGCCACTACTCCTTCCTGCATCATCATAAAACACTTCTCATTGTTCAAATATAGGTTGTGTTCTTTGCATTTGGTGAGTACTTTTTCCATATTTTCCAATGCTTCCTCATAATTTTCCCCATAATTTTTAAATTCATCCATGTAGATCTCCATACAGTCATGGGAAATATCAGCAAAAATAATGATAACCACCTGCTAAAAAGTAGTAGGAGCATTGCAGAGGCCAAATGGAAAAACTGAATAAGAAAAATTCCCCCATAGGCAGGTGAATGTGGTCTTTTCTTGATCCTCAAGAAGAATTCAGATTTGATTTTATGCACTGTACCCATCCAAGAAATAAAAGTATTTCTTTCCTACTAGAGAATCTAGAACCTGGTCAATGAATGGAAGAGGGAAATGGTCATTTTTACTGGCATTGTTAAGCTCTCTATAGTCCACACACACTCTCCACTTGCCACCTTTCATAGGAACTATTAATAGTGGGGAAACCCACTGACTATCTGATATAGGATATATGAAATTGGCTTTAAGGAGTTTTTGGAGTTCGGCTTTGACTATCTCACAAAGGGCAGGGTTGACAAGTCTTTGAAATTGCCTTACTGTTGGTTTATCCTCCTTTAGGAAAATATTATGAGTGCATAAATTTGGGTCTAGACCTTGTATATCAGTGTAATTCTAGGCAAAATTTGTAGCATCATTCTTCAGTAGCTTGGTCAATGATGTTTTTTGCTGAGGAGAAAGTTTTCTATTAATGTTCAAACAACGTTTAGGGGAAACTTTTAGTTGCTTAGTGAGCTTGACCATAGATGCATTGGTCAATGAGGGAAATTAGATCTCATAGGGAAGCATTCGGAAATAGATCTGGTTGGATACAGGGGAAGATATTTGGTAATCAAAGTACAATGGCTGCAGGGAGTAGTTTTGGATTAAACTATCCAAAGGGTCCAAGTTTGATCCATACTAGTTATGAAGGATGTTGGTGATTACTTTATCTTCCTCTTGAAGCTGCAAGAAGGGATCCCTTGTTAACATCATTAATTGGGAGACTGAGTTAATAACTTCAGCTTCCTCTCCTACATCTAGCCATATGGAAGAGGATAATTCCATATGAGGTTGAGCAAGAGGATACAAGGCTAAATTTTTGGTGTGCTGGCCATTAGAAATGGTCATGTCTCCTGATTGACAACTGATATAGGCATCAGCGGTAGCCAGCCAAGGACATTCCAAGATAATTGGATAGCCTCCTAGGGTAGCTTTTGGTGAGAGGATCATGAAATCTATAGGGTAGGACCAAGACTCAAGGTCAACCATAATGTCCTCCACCACTCCATCAGGCTTTACAGTCGAATTATCTGTGAGTTGCAAGAAAGTAGGTGTATTGCAAAGGTTGGTGATACCAAAGCGTTACATAATGTCCTTGGTCATGACATTAATGGCTTCTCTAAGATCAATCAAGGAACTTTTTATGGCAGTCCCATTAATAATGACCTCGACAATAGGTCTGCCAGGGTCAAAATATTTTGGGATGGTAAGTTTCCCTAACATGATGTCCGCCAGTTTTCCTAGGACATGGACAGTCTGGGGATCCTTCTTCTTGTGGCCAAGATTTTTAAAGAAACCTTGCTTGATGAATTTTCCATATGTGGTAACATCTTTGATTTCCTAGAATAGGGGAATTTGGACGTTGACATTCTTTAGTTGGTCCAAGATATTGAAAGTTGCTTCATCAGTGGTCTTCGGATTGCTCTACTGCAATATTTGTGGGAAAGGAGGAATGGTAGGCTGATTGGACTTAGCTGGTGATGTAGGGGCTACTGGATTAGATGGATTTTCAAGTTGATTGGGCTCCTCAAGAGGCATTTCAGTAATTACAGGAGGCTCAAGTGTAGGCAGAGTGGTACCGGCCCACAGGTGAATATCATCAAGGTTGATTGCATATGCAAGGTATTGTATGGAATACTATGACTGGTCTGTAGCATACACATTCTGCTATTATGGAGGAGGTCAATTTTTGGGGTTTGGTTGTGGTTGTGTAGGTAATTGAGTAGGCTTATGAGGTGGATTAGTAGCTGTAGGAGGTGGAAAAAGAGCTTGTTGCTGTGGAGGCTACATAGGTGGTGGAAAAAATCCTTGTGGTTGATTTGGCCATTGTTGGCTACCTCACCACTATGGGTTTTTCTACCAATTACCTTGCGGTGGCTACCACACCCCTTGAGGGTTTGGCCACTGTGGATTTGGGTAATTATGCCACTTATTTTGGGAATTATTCTAGGGAGGATTTTGGTAATTCATGGGGGGTTGCCATTGATTATTATATAAAGGACCACTAAATGAAAGAGGATCTTGAGGCATACCTTGTCTCTATACCCATGGTCATCACTGAGTGATGAAGAACATGTGCTCATCTTCTGGTTTAACTAGTTTGTAATCATTTGGCATTTGTGTAGTCTCCATGTTACCAACTAGTTTGCATCTACAATCTCTCTTCTTTTGTCTATAATGTGGAAAAAATTATGCTAGCATGGTATTTTCTTCCTCATCTTTCTTTTTACCCAGCATGGTATCTAGCTGGGTGGCCATGTTGTTAATGATATCTTTCTTAAAATCAGACAAGAGATTGGTTATCTCTCTCTGTGAAGCACCAACACCATTGGACTTCCCCAGAGTGGACCTATATCCTCTCCCTTTCTTAGGAACAACTCTTGATTATTTAAGTAAGATCTTCTAGATATCATCCCATGATGCCTGGGTGATATCTCCTCTAGCCATTAGGTCTAGTGCCTCTGTGCATCCATCATGAATACCTCACAAAAAGAGCAACTTCTGAGATTCTTCATTGAGCTCGTGCTGAGTATTCTTCTGCAAACTGAACATGAACCTTGAGACATAATCCTCAATACTCTCATCCTCCTTCTATGACATCTTAAAGATATCATCCCCTCGCATATCATACCCTTGACAATACTCCTTATATTTTAGCAAGAAAGCATCCTTCATTTCATCCCCAATATGGACAAAATCATGTCCTAAGCCCATAAACCATCACAATGTAGACTCTTTAAGTGTTGTAGGAAAGAGAATAAGCACATGGGTGTTGGTGGTGTAGTCATAGCTCCTACAAAGGATATCAAACTCAAAGAGAAAGGTATCCAGGTCCTCTATAACAAGGGCATAAAATTTTGGAAGAACAGAAGAGGGAATATTTTTTAGGTTGTTATTATCTCACTAATCAGAGATGGGGAAAGGAAATGTAGTAGGATTAGCCATCCTTCATTGTTGTTGAGGTGGATTTTGAGGTGGGTTCTAAGGTTGGTAGATGACTAACTACCAAGGATTTTTTTCTCGAGGATTCTAGAGTTCTAGATTAGCAAAGGCTTCAATAAATAGATTGGCTTCGGGTTGTTCCTGGAAGAACCCACAAAAGTCACCCTCAGAAGATGAGGATGATGAAAGGGATTTAGGAATCTCAACAATAGTGTCAAAGAACTGGTTTTCTTCCTTAAATAGGTTGTGGGATGGATTTGGAAAGTACCTTCCTTGGGCATCTCTTCGTCTATTATGCATGTAGATAGTATGGAATGATGTGAATAGTGGTTTGCTTTGTCAAAATAAGGCTTAATATACTTAAAACAGGGAATGAAATCATGACAAACAATCCTAGGAATGGTTGAATAAGAACTAGGCTTGGTACTGTCCCTGGCAGCGGTGCCAAAAATGATCGCTTGTCATAAAGGTTAAAAAACTAGGCATAATCCTTTAACTAAGGGATTGGACATCCAGCTAAGCACTTCATAAACTGGTGCAAGAGCACCCTTGAGATGCCAGCAAGTTGGTGGTCTTTTTTCATTTTGGGTGTGAGTGTGTGAAAGACCCTCTTGTAGGGCAATGTAAATACATAAGGTCATGTGGACCAAGAGTGCTTAGTATAGATTTTAGTTTTGCTCTCTGTTATGTGAAAATAGCTCAAATTAGCTCAATTAAGTGATTTGTACTTGATGATGTCATCAAATGAAAAGGTGATTTCATGGTTGTCTTTAGGGTCCTTAGGTATCTTATAAGGCCTAACTAAGGTTGGATAGGTCAAAATAGTGTTGAAACACAAGAAAAGTGGAATTGTGTAAAAGATGTAAAAATGTTGCATAGCAACATTAGCAACTTTTCAAAAGTTGTTGACAACATTTTAAGTTGTCTTAATATTTCGGTGTCTAGATCAGGGGGAGTTTAACCAAGGGTAAAGACATTTGAGTTAGAGTATATATGTGGTGGAAAACCCTAATTTGGGGGTGTTGAACTTATTGTGTATGGACTGTATACCAGAGAGTAGGGAGTTTTGAATGAAAACAAGTCAAAGTTGATGAAAGTGGATTAGATTTGTGACTGTAACCTCTAGAATCCATTTGTGCATTTTTTTTATTGCTTTCCATATACTTAGTTTGATTTTTAGTTACTTTTCTTTTGTGGTTTGTAAATTCTTTAGTTTCAGACAGTTTGTTGTCCAGTTTTGACCAAGGAGCAAGGATGTGGACCTAACTCCACTTCCCACCATTGGTTCTGTACAGCCATCTAGGAATGGATACTAGGTCCATGAAGCTTCAAGACTGTGGAAGGAGGAGCTCTAGAAGTGCTTGCAAGTATTTTTAATAACTTGCCCTATTCAAGCTACATGCACAACCCGGTTAGGAAGAGCAAGTGACAGTTGATTTTAAAGTTGTAGGGGGTATTCTCATGAGCCAAGAAGGCCATGGATGTACTAAAGGATGTTATGTAGGTGTTCCCCAAAGTGGAGGAGTGCCCAAGAATCCAACATGCCAAGTTTTGAAGCCTAAGACCTCAAACTGGTCCAAAAGCAAGGAAAAGGCCATATTCAAGAAACCAGGTGTACGGACAGAGTTGGACTCTGAAACTTAGAAAATCCTTGTGGGTTTTTGACTTACTTGAAGACTACTAGAAGATATTTGGGGGTTCTTTGGAGTTTCTACAAAAAAAAATGTTGTCCTACAATTTAGGAGGCCTAATTGGCAAAAAAGGCTACAAGGCCTAAAAGATAGGGATCTAGAACTCGATGGGAATATGATTCAACTTGGTGGTTTCAGACCTAGGTTGTAATCCAATAATGGAGAATATTGAAGCCCTGACCCCCCCTGCAAATCCAAATGTAATTTTAGGGCTTGGAGTGGTTTGAGTGGAAGGTTCTTGTAGAACACAAGAATGGTGAATTTGAAAAGATAGGTAGCTTCTTGGTTGGAGGGGAAGATTTGATTCTTCCAAGTGGTATAGGGTGGATTGAGGAAGCCCTAGAGGTCCTAGGAGAGGCCTAAGAAGAGTTTCAAGAAAACTCAGAAGGTTACCAAGGAGGCTCCCTATCAGAGTGGTATCAGAGCCCAAGTTCAAGATTTGGGAAAAGAAGAAGTAGTCCAGCCAGTGGATGTTGCAGACCAAAGATTCAAGTGAGGAATCTAGTGCATCAAGAAAGATGGTGATGAATGCTGAATTGGCCAAGAAAGTGGATGAACAAGAAGAGGATAATAGGTTCTTGAGAGAGAGATTGGCTCAAATGGAGCAACTCTTGGATAAATTCCAAGCTAAGGCAGATAGTGTAAAGGACAAGGTAGACTAGAAAGAGGAAAAAGAAGCTAAGGAGAAAGAGTGGGACCTAGATGAAGAAACACCTACCCCTGATCTGGTCTTACCTGAAGAACCCTTCTTGAAGGCACTCAAAGCCTTGAGTGGTAAAGCCTTGGAGGGTGTGCCACTTTTTAGTGGACAAATGGATGTTGATTTGGTTTTAGACTGGATAGATAGCCTTGAGAATCATTTTGAATGTGATGGGGTGACTGATGCTCAAAAACTCAAGGTGGCTAAGTCTAGATTAAGAGGACCAGCACTTACCTGGTGGAAATTTTTTTAGAATGAAAGGAAGAAAGAGGGAAAGAGTCCCATTGTTTCATGGAAAGGTATGTTGACAAAGTTGAAACAAATTTATCTCCCAGATGACTATGAAGTTCAAATGCATAGAAAGAGACAAAACATTAGACAAAAAGACCTTGAAGTCCAAGCATATATAGAGGAGTTTCAGAAGTTATGTTTAAGGTCTAAGATAGTGGAGGATGAAAGAATTAGATTGGTTAGATATCAAAATGGGCTCAAGTGGTCTATACAAGAGGAGATGAGTCTTTCTACTTTGAAAAGTGTGAGACAATGCTATCAAATGGCTCTTAAGATAGAAGAGAAGAGAATGAGGAATCATGATCAGACCTCAAGAGGAAGAGGTAGAGGTAAAGAAAATAGAGGAAGAGGCAGCTTTGTAGGCAGAGGTAGTGACTATAGGTCCCAAGGTAAAGCTAAATTAACTAAGATAGTTAATGAGACCAGTGGTAGAGGCAGCATGAATAGAGGAAGAGGATTCCAAGGTGGAGGAAGAGGTAGATTTGGAGGTTTAGGCAGAGCCTCACACTTTGCAAACATGAAGTGTTTTCATTGCAATCAACTAGGCCATCCAGCCTATAGATGCCCGGAGAAAGCTTCTACCTCACATGGTGAGAAAAGAGTAAATTACATTGCTCAAGAGGATAATAATAGTGGTAAAGCCCCTAAAATAAATCTTTATTCAGAAAGTGGGGAGAATCTTATGATTAGAAGAATACTCATTAAAGAACTGGTCAAAGAAGAAGCCAAGCAAAGGAGGGCACTATTCAGAGTAAAGTGAAAGATTCTTGGGAAAGTTTGCAAGATGATTATAGACTCAGGGTCTACTGATAACATTATCTCTGAGGAGGCAGTCAGCAAGTTAGGATTGACAAAAATACTCCATACTAATCCATACCGAGTAACATGGTTGAATAAGGGTCAGCATGTTCTTGTTAATGAGCAAGCATGGGTGAATTTCTCAATAGGGAAGTATATGGACAAAATATTGTGTGATGTACTCCAAATGGATGCATGCCACCTACACTTAGGTAGGCCATGGCAGTTTGATAGGAAAACAATTCATGATGGAGAGAAAAATTCCTATTCTTTCAAGAAGGATGGGGTCACCTATAAAATTCAGTCACTTGTGGATGACGAGGGGTCTACATCCACTGAGACTAATGTCTTATTGTAGGGAGGTAAGGAGTATTTGCAGACAGTAAAGAGTGGAGAATGTTTATACTATGCTATCATGCTTAAGCCTGGTGAAGAGAAGAAGAAGGAACAAACACCATTGCCAAGTGAAGTGCAAGAGTTGTTGAAAGAGTTCAAAGACATAGTTAGTGATGGGACACCAGCAATGTTACCACCTCCAAGAGACATAAGTCATTAGATTGAATTCATAACTAGAGCATCTCTACCAAACAAGGTAGCATACAAGGTGACTCCTGACCAAAACAAGGAGATAGCAAAACAAGTCCAAGAACTTTTGGACCAAGGTCTTATTAGGAAAAGCATTAGTCCATGTGTAGTACTAGTGGTTCTAGCATCAAAGAAGGGAGGCAAGTGGAGGCTTTGTATAGACTCAAGAGAAATTAATAGGATCACGTGAGATACCGGTTTCCCATTCCTAGTATTGAAGATCTTATGGATTGTTTGGGAGGAGCAAGGTACTACACCAAATTGGATTTGAAGAGTGGGTACCACCAAATCAGAATTAAGGAGCGGGATGAATGGAAGACAACATTCAAGACAACAGAAGGGCTCTATGAATGGTTGGTCATGCCTTTTGGGCTTAGAAATACTCCAAGAACCTTTATGAGGTTGATGAATGAGGTATTAAAAGACTACATAGGCAGATTTGTAGTTGTGTACCTAGATGACATCCTCATTTTCAGTAAGACAAAGGAGGAACATCTCCAACATTTGCAGATTGTGATGAAGAAACTTCATGAGGAGAAGTTGT
>MU225952.1:4363659-4390543 GCA_018584345.1 Thuja plicata | reverse complement strand
AAAATTTCCTCTAAGGCTTTCTACCTTGGCTCTCAGAACATTTGCATCACCTCCATGTACAAGTTTCAACTTGTCCCACATTGTCTTTGCATTTTTGCAATCTTTGACATCCTCAAATTCAGCATCAAAGAGTGAAGCTGAAAGAACTATAACCATGCAGTTATGTTCATGCTTTACTCTCAATTGATCCACTGTCAATGGTCCTGTAGGAAACACATATTCAATTTCTAAGTATTGAGTAATATCATTGCCAATACCTGGTATGTGAAGCTTTATCCTACTTTGCCATGAAGCAAAGTTGTCCTTGTTCAACTTGGGCACATCTCGTCTATTCATCTTGTGATCTTTCACTTAGGTCTTGAAACCTTCCTTCTAAGCACACAAGCTCTGATACCAATTGTTAGTAATAACTGAGAGGGGGGGTGAATCAGTGGCCTCAGATTTTTATCCAATTTAAACTTTAATCCACCAATCAATACTTCTCTAATTATTAAGTCCCAACAAGATGCATGCCTTTGAAATATTTGAAACAAATAATTGTCTATCAGTTTACCTTGTCTGTCCTTATTCTCCTTGATAACTGATAAGCAGTAAACTATATTTACCAATACTTAGTAAATGTGTAGAGTATACCAGTCAATCCATAAATGCATATGCAGAATGTAAAACACTAAAGTAATAAACCATACACATAACACAAGGATTTTAATATGGAAACCCTGTTAAGGAAAAAACCACTGGGACCGGTACCCCAAATTTTCACAATTCCGAAGTGAGCCCTATTAGGAGCCAACCCTGTTAAAGGTTACAAACACACTATTAGGTGTGACCTTGTTAGAGAATTTTTAATACATAGGTTGTCACTAAGTATCTGGCATCTACACTACCATCCTTGAATCAGTCTCATGACTATCAATAGGCTTTATGAAAATCTTACTACCATCCTTGAATCAACCTCATTCTTAGACTGTCAATAGCCTTTAGGTAAGACCGATGCTACTATCATGAGTCAACCTTCTGGTAATCGATTAGGATATACCTCAATTACAAAACACTGTTAAGTCTTGCTCTGTTAAGAGACTTATTGCTTCAATGGTTAAACTGAAACAAAATGACCTATTTCTAATGCAACTTAATTGCATATTTTTAGATCTATTTACTTAAAATATCTTTCTGATCAATGTATCAATACAATTCCTTTGTACTTAACTCTTTCTACTTTGTGATGCTGTGCTTTTCTGTCTGTCGGTGTCTGCAAAATTCTTTAGCTCTCCCTCAGCTTGATTGATCAGGATTGCATGAAGTTAATCCTTCATCAATTTCTCTTTGGAATCTTCTATCAGTTCACTCCCCCATGTATCTGATTGCTTATCAACCACTCTTAGAATGAATTATACTTGTCTCTTAAATAGACATGATTTTCCTTAATTCTAGGTTCTTGATTCTTGATTCTTGATTCTTGATTCTTGATTCTTGGCATGAAAAACAATCCAGCCAAATTGATTTATGCCTTTAACTCCTTATTTATCTTGTAGCTATCTTCTTGCCAACTGTACAAATCACTTACATAACTATGGTCAAATAAAACAAATAAAACAACTAGTTAAGTCTATCATTTAGCTCTGCCAGCTAGATATTTTGTCATTTTCTGATCCCTCTATTCTGTCAGTCAATTCTACAATTCATCGCTGATGACAACTACTAGTTCCATCGGTGTCACTTCAGGATCTCCGTTCGTCAGGGAAAATTGGATCTTGCTTGTCGAGAAACACTATTTTTAGCTCATCAGGCATCATGTGATTCTACTTTGTTGGGCAAAACTATCTTCTGCTCGTCGGGCATCACTGTGACTTTTATCTCTGTCTTTACCAATGGTGTGCACTCCACCGGTGTAGTCTGTCACTTAGTGAATACTAGACTTTTATGCATTGTTGAAAGCATAACCTTTATTCCAATGGTTCTCTGAAGTCTTTAGCATGACCATACATATGATATCAATTTGACATCAATGACAATACAAACCATTAACTTATTTAATGTCTTGCATCATCTTCAACTTAATATAGTCAATCATTTAATCAGTTGCATGTCATCACAAAACCAAAATGGAGACTTCTCCCAAACTTTTCCACATTCAACTTGACTTCAAAACCTAAAAATACATGAGGAGAATCATGGGAAGCACACCTCACAACCAAGATCTCAAGGATACCACCCCCAAGCTTGCAGAACCAAGGAAAAATAGATAACACATCCAAATTCTCACAACTAACATATATGCACAACACAACAATTATCTCCCAACCAAGGCTTCACAAATGAGTTTTCAAAACCCATTGAAGTAGGGTGAAGGTGGGCTTTTCCAAGGAGGAGAATGCCATTGCCAATTCAAAATTTTCAACAAGAGTTTTTCCATGCCTTTCCAAGGCTACATCAACATTGCTTCCCTATACACATTTGGTCATTTCCTCTTCAAGCCAACACCACATACATCTTCCATCCAATCTTCCCTTATCTCTCCCAAAATTAGGATCAAATACAATGGCATGCAAGGGCCCATACACCTTGCATTTTCTCCCTCTTCTCTCCATAAGAAGAGACTCTCACTACAATGGAGAGCCCAACTAACCCTTTCACCCAAGGCCACTTCTTCCCTTCCCAAGGGTGAGTAATGCCTTAAACACCCATGAACAACACTCCCAATCTAAAGGAACAATAAATGATACAAAAATCTAAATGCATCCCCAACCCAACACACAATAACAAGATCTACATACAACAACACTATACAATATTTACATATATGGACTCCATACAAGATTTACATGTTCATAAAAATAATAACATACAAAGCTAAAATGCAAGAGTATTTCTTCATGGAAAGAATCCACCAACCTTGGTCCAAGAAAAATGGCAAGAATCTAGTTGAGAAGAAGCCCTTATCCTTTCCTTTTCCTTCCTCCAACCCTAATTGTCTCTAAAATTAGAGAGTGGGTGGACACCCACTAAGTTTCTCCAAACCCTCTAAAAAGACCCCTAGAAGTGTACTCAAAGCCTAGAAATTAATGAGACATGCCCTCTATTCCTTTTGTCTTACCTCTTGTCTCCCCTCTTAATTGATAGTTTAGTAAGGAGTATGGGACAAGTTAGATACACGAGGTCATCTCCATTTAGCCACTTTTGAAAAGTAGGAATTTTGGAGGGCCATAATGGTGATCTAGGCTTTTCCATAAGTAAAAAATAGCCCCCAACCCAAGGTAACCCCTTATGGTTAACTAATTTTGGCCAAAAATACACTCTAGGGTCACTTTTGACCCCTCCAAAGTACCCCTAAAGTTCAAATTTGAGTTCCAATTTGATGTGATCCCTACAAGACATCTATATGCAAGTGGGATTAATATAACATCTTATAAGGTTTGGTGATTCTTTCCCAAGCCCTAATTTGACATGTCACCATCTACATGGACAATACAAGTGTCAAGTGACACCAAAAAAATACACATCACATTCACAATAACATGTCCAAACAACAACATGAATTTAAACTATTAACACACATTCAGATTACGTTTACAAAAAAGATCATGTTACAATGAGGTTTCAACCCCTTATTGGATTAAACCTTGGCTTACTCAATTCACCTGTGTTTAGCCCTAATTCTCTGAATAATTCCATGGTTCTCTTTCCTGCACACTAAACTCGAGCATCAGTAGTCCAAGATAATGAAATCACATGAAATATACATATTCAATTCATACTTAGCAACATTAATCAATAAGCATAATTAAATCCCTAATTACAATTTTCATACAGAAATGTTTAAAACATAATAATTCCATAATCATCATGACATAACATCTATGAAATAATCAAGTCTAATCATGATCTGATCTTCTCATCAATTCACTTATCTAAATATATATAATCAAAATCAACTACATTTTCTAGGTCTAATCCATATCAAAATGTAATCCATACAATATAATCATCATCATAAACATAATATCTCAAGTCTCTGTAAGGATAATTAAAAAGTGTATCAATGTATCAAAATAAGTGAATCAACCAAGCTATGATGGGTCAGGGTGAGGCCTCACATCCTCCCCCACTAGGCATGAACTTCCTCCTGGAGTTCATCAAAAAGATATGGGTACTGAGATCTCATATGTGCTGCATCCTCCCATGAAACCGTGACCTCATCATAACAATCCCACTGGACCCTAACCTGGTCCAGCTCTTAGCCTCGAAGTGCAAGGGTTTGTCAGGCTATAATACAAATGGGCTCCAGTGCTAGTTGCCCATCTGACTCCACCTGAAAGGCATCACAATATATCACATGAGACTCATCATAAATATATTTTCGTAACATAGATACATGAAACACATCATGGATGCGTGATAGGCTAGGTGGAAAATCTAGATGGTAGGCAACTGGTCCTATCCTCTCCAATATCTCAAAAGGTCCAACAAAGAAAGGAGCTAACTTAGATCCCTTTCCAAAATGGATTGGACTCTTATGCGGGCGCACTCTCAAAAAGACCCTATCTCCAACCATATACTCACGATCAACCCACTTCGCATCTGCATACTTCTTCTATCGATCCTGAGCCTCTCTAAGACATTGTCTAATCAAGACTACCTACTACTCCATATCCTTGACCAATTGGGGTCCAATAGATACTCTATCCTCAATCCTATCCCAACTCAGAGGTGTCCTGCATGGTCTACCATACAAGGCTTGGTATGGTGGCATACCTATAGAAGAATGATGCCCATTATTATAGGCAAAATCGACCAAATGTAGGTATTCCTCCCACTTGACCTGATGGTCCATCACATACATACATAACATATCCTCTAACACCTAGTTAACCCTCTCTGTCTATCCATCCATCTGAGGGTGATATTTTGTACTGAAATTCAGTCTAGTACCCAACGCTACCTGTAACTCTCTCCAAAAAGATGATGTGAACAAGGAGTCTCTATCAGAGATGATCTTACAGGGAATGCCATGAAGTCTAACAATATCCTACAAAAATACCTAAGCTACGTCTCGTGCTATGAATGTAGTACACATGAGTGAGAAGTGGGTAACCTTGGTCAACATGTCAACTATCACCAAGATAGCATCATGGTGGTGAGAAGACATAGGGAGACCAACAATGAAGTCCATAGATATAGTATCCCACTTCCACTTGGTAATCTCATGTGGCTGCAAGAGCCCACTTGGATGATTGTGCTCTGCCTTCACTCTCTGGAACTATAGACATCTAGAACCTATGTTGGCAATCTGCAACCTCATGCTCGACCAATGATACAACTATCTTAGATAGGCATGCAACTTCTTAACTCTCAGATGAGCTAGATAAGGTGCTATGTGAGCCTCAATCACAATAAACTCTTGAAAATCACCCATAGAAGGTACATAGATGCGTCCCCTATGATGTAGAATCCCATCAGACTATAAAGAATACTCTACAAATATCCCCTCAAGGGGTGTCTGAGAACGGATAAACTAAAAAACCTCCACATATAATCCATCCTCTGGCAAGTGATGCAAAATGCACTTCCTCAAATCTATACTAGAAGTCATAGATGAGAGCTCATGTTGCCTCCTACTCAAGGCATCTGCAACTAAATTCTCCTTACCCTTGATGTAATGAACATAAAAATCACACTCACACAAAAACTCCATCCATCTCCTTTTTCTAGCATTAAGATTGGGCTGTGTAAAGATATATTGTAGGCTCTGGTGATCTGAATGAAGCTCAAATTGGTGACCTAGAAGGAAGTGTCACCATCTCACTAAGGCATGAACCACCACTGTGAGTTCTAGGTCATGAGTGGGATAATTAAGCTTGTGAGTCTTTAGCTTCCTAGACTCAAAAGTATAGGATGACCCTCCTCCATAAGGACTGCTCCTAAACCATCCAATGAAGCATCAGTACATACAAAAAAATCTATCAAAGGATCTGGCACTACTAAAATCGGTGCACTAGTGAGGGCTCTCTTGAGCTCTTGGAAAGCTCTCTCACACTTTTCTTTCCATTCATAATTTTTCCCCTTTCTCTGAAGGGAGGTGATGGGATGAGCTACTCTATAAAATCCTACCATGAAGCATCTGTAATATCATGCTAAGCCCATAAAAATTTTGACCTCAGTGACACTGGTGGGTGCTGGCCAATCCATAATGGCTCTAATCTTTGATGGGTCTATAGAGATCCCATCGTCGGATATAACATGACCAAGATAATGCACCTCGGGTCTAAAGAAGGCACACATTGACAAGCTTCCATATAACTGATTCTCTCTCAAATGCTACAGAACGTGTCTCAGATGCTCCTCATGCTTCTCCTTATTGCGAGAATATATCAAAATGTCATCAAGGAAAACTACCACAAATTTATCCAAGAATGTATGAAATACTCCATTCATGAGGCTCATGAACATAGCTAGAGCATTTGTGAGACCAAATAGCACTAGTGTGAACTCATAGTGACCATACCTCATGTGAAAAGCAGTCTTGTGGATGTCTCTTTCCACAATCTGTAACTGATGGTACCCCAAATTCAGATCTATCTTTGAGAACACTCAGGCACCCTACAACTCATCAAACAAGTCATCGATCCTGGGAAGTGGGTATTGGTTCTTAATTTTTACTTTATTCAATTGCCAATAATCAATGCACAATCTAAGTGATCCATCCTTCTTCTTCACAAAAATCACTGGTTCACCCCAAGGTGATACACTAGGTTGGATGTGCCCTTTCTCCAAGAGATCTTTTAACTAAATGTTGATCTCATGTGTGGTCATCCTATAAGATTCTCTAGATACGGGCTCAGCTCCTGGTACAAGATCTATGTGAAAATCAACTGCCCTAGGTGGAGGCATACCAGGCAGCTCGGTAGGAAATATATCTGCAAAATCCTGAAGAATAGGATAATCCTCAAGCAAAGGATCCCCCTCTGAATCCTCCTCTCTATCACTAATGGTGATGGAAAATAACTGACATCCCTTCCACATGCACCACCTAAGTTGCATAGCAAAAATCATGTGAAGGGATACGAGTCTTTGTACCCCAAATATCACCATAGCAGTATCGTGATCATCAACACACTCAACCCTCTTCTTACCACAATCCATCTTGGCACTGTGGGAATATAGCCAATCCATGCTAAGAACTACATCATAAGAACCTAGAGGGGTAATGCAGAGATTAGTCATTGTGATTAACTCTCCAATCTGAATCTGACAATTATGAACTAAGGAACTAACAGACACTCTAGCTCCTGAAGCTAACTCAACCTCCCAACCAAGATCCTATCTAACTACCACCAGCCCACAATGCTCCACTACATAGGGAGATATAAAGGATTCTATGGCTCCTAAATCAAATAACATAGAAACACTGATACCCTGAATCATACATGTGGCCTATATGACCATGGCCTGGTGCTCGGCCTGGCGGTTATCAACCACTGCAAAAACTCTATGTGATCTACCAATATCTCCAACTGTAGGCTCTGAGGTAACCCCTCTTTGACCACTAGCTAACTATCCCTATGGACATTCTCTCACTATATGACCAATACCACCGCAAGTGTAACATGGCCCTCACATCTGAATCTACACTCCCTGTGTCCTAGGCTGCTATGACCCTCCGATCCTACTAGAACCATTGTATCTACCCCTAGAGGACTGTTGAGTCCTAGTTGGCTATTCTTGAGGGGTCTGTGTCCTCTGATCCTATCTAAGACCCTAAGACTGTCACTGTTTGGGCTTAGAGCCCTAATAACCCTATGAATGCCTTTATCTAGTATCCTACTGAGATCTCTGCTGCTGAGACTATTAACCCTTAAAGGATCCTGCTGAGTGATTTTGTTTCCCTTTCCAATGGGGTCTCTGCTATCCTGACTACTAGGAAGAGGGGTTTTGGTGCTGAGACTGATCCTGAGACTCATGTCTAGTACAAATGTCCTTGGCTACAAGTGTTGTCTCAACTGTCTCTCTGAATGTGGTAGGAAAGGCTAGGTGTACTGTGCCCTGAAGAGATATATTAAGTCCCTTAATGAAATGGTGGATACACAATTTCTCATCCTTCATGTAATCAACATAAGGAAGGAGCTTGAGAAAATGACTCTCATACTGGGCTACTATGAGGCCTCTCTGTTGGAGATCATGGAACTCCTCTATCTGTCTTTGTTTGAAATGCTCAGAGAGATACCTCTCTCAAAAATGGGCCACAAAAGTCTCCCAAGTGAGTGTGTCAATACTCACCCCACCTATGGACACCTCCTACTCCCTCCAAGTGGAAGCCTTCTCTCGTAGGAGATGGACTGCAAGTCGTGCCTTTAGATTACTCCCATAAGGGTGCAATCCAAAACATCGCTATAAACTCTCTAACCAGGCCTTTGCTACTGATCCGTCAGTGGATCCCAAAAACAAGGGTGGCTGGAGTCACAATAACTCTCAGATCTCATCTCCAACATCTCTAGGGGGTCTCTCTCTGGCATGTATCTCATGCTCGCATGGTATTACAACCTGATGAACTGACTCACCCTCCTAATCATCATGACCCTCAACAGACCTGGGTGGGGGACTCCTACTCATCTCTCTGCTAACTGCTCTATCATTTTTTGAAATATGTGCTTCCCCTTCAGGAATCTTCTGGTGAACTATGGGTGGTAGTCTCTGCTGAATTACCCCAATTAGATTTTTGAGAACATCCAAAATATCCTAGTTAGGGTTCTGAGGTGGTGGAGGTGGTGGAGGTGGTGGATCCTCTTGTCCCACCCCAACATGAGGAGCTCTACGACCTCTGCCTTGTCGGTTAGCTCTGGTGATGGTAGGCATCCTAAACAATAATTTAATTTTTGAATAAGTTGAAATGTAATGGGTTAGGTTCCTAGTGTTGAAACACTGCTCTAATACCAAAATGTCATACCCAAAACTAGGGCAAAACACATAGACAACTTTTTTTTTTTTAAAGTACAAGTATATACAACTAACAATGGATGTGTTGAGGAAAGGTGATAACATGGAGAAGTTAATCTGTGAGTTGCAAAGTATATACATAGATTGAATTAGGGTCACACCACATATGGGTGCAGAGTTGGAACATCAACTTGATGTACAGGTTACATGAACTCTTAGGTCAGATTGAACTAACTATGGTTTTATGTTTATCTATGTGTAGTATCGTGATGGTAAGTTAATTGATATCACCATGTGTTGAATTAGGTTGACCTAGCAAATTACTTTAATTCTTAACATTGATTGCAACTTAATCCATTTAAATCTAATACTAATTCTCTTTCGACTTTAACTACTAACATCTATAAATGACCCCGATATAACTATTTCACACACACATTAGTTAGCTAACAAAAGAGAACTAAATTAATCTCAAGAATTAATATGTATAACCTTTCTTAACTACCCTTGGACCCACTTAAACATTTATATTAAAATATCCACTAATATAAGGACTAATTAAATTCTACTCCCTTTTTAACAAAGGTACATGAAACATTTACCATTTGACATAATTAAAATTTAATAATAATTTCACTATGCCAAATAAAATATTAATTAAAATCTAATAATCGAAATCTAATCTAATTTTTTAACCTACCAATATCAATTCTAATTAAATTCTCCCCTTATTAAAAAAAAACATGCAATCCTAATTCATTAATACCCTAACAAAATTAAATTAACCTTTAATAAAACAATTAAATTGATCCTCTAGCAATTTACCTCTAACCCCCTTTTAACACATGAACAATATATATTCTAATTACATAATACAATTAACTTAACTACTAACCAATACCAATTATTAATTTTAAGTAATTAACAATTGTATAAATTAAACTACAATATTTTTAAAAGTTGATTCATTTCAAATAAAATCTGCACGTGAAAATTATCTATTAAATCATTAATCCAAAACAACTAGCCTAAACACCCTACTAACTAACTTACTAACCTACTAACCTACCTATCCTACTAACCTACCTATCTTACTAACTAGCTTACTAATCTATTCATCTCCTATCCCATCACCCATCACCCCTATTCCCAAGGCTCACTTGCCAAGTGGGTGGGGTGTGGGAATATCCCAAGATTCCCTAAAACCTGTGATTTTCTGTGCAAGTGGAAGCCTTTTGAAAAAAGCATGCATTGGTTTTTTAAGGGGGAAGGTAGGGACCACCTCAAGGGTTCCATTTAAAATTTTTTGAAGTTTTGAAGTGAAGTCAACTAAAGGGAGAAAGAAGATTTCGCATGAAAGGCAAATGGAGAGGTGTAAAACCCAAGGCTATGCAGATCCCCATGTTAGTACGCATGGAGTGGGGAGAGGAATTGTCCTTGGGACAAGAATTAATGCCAAGTCAGCCCCCATATGCTACGCATGGGCAAGAAGGTAAGGAGGTAAGGAGGGAGATATGTGGGTGGGACCCACTAGGAGGTAAACAAAGGTAATTCCTATTTGCATTAATAACATTTAATCATTTTTACTTTTGTTTAATGATAAATGTGACCTTGCACACACACATACCTACGCTCATTTATGGGAAGGGAATATTATAAAAATTGTATGATGATTTATTTTATTGATCTAATATTTAGTTTTGTTTTCTAATAAGTGAGTTAGGTTAGGGAATTAGTATACTAACTCTTATTAGCAAGAGCATCTTGGGGAGGGAATATTCTCTGTGGTAAAGAGAATTATTTCCCTTCCCATACAAATTCTAGAGAGTATTTTTTCTCTAAAAATCTAGAAAGTGTCATGGGTATAATTTTTTTCCTCTTTTTTTTTGCTTCTAACATATTGATTTCTTGGTTTTAATATTAGAGTGGTTGATTGTATATATTTGAATTATTTTGTTAGTGCATTACACTTATGTGAATTATAAATTGGATATTGGTATTAGATAATTTTTACATTAATATACTAACTTGTTTGTTTTTCTCTTATTATCAAGTTTATCTCTCCTCCAGGATTGGGTTTGCAATGAAAATATTAAGATAGAGTATTGATCCTATTGAATAAAATTCAGATTTTCCAAGGAAGAATGAAGTGTTCTTAACTTGAAAAAAAACTTAAACTCAAATACATTATAGAGATTACAAGATTTAAAATCCACAAGATTTCATATGCTATGAAAACTATTACATAATGAATAAGAGCTTTTCACATTTTGCTTGACAAAGTTTTCAAAATGGACGTTACAACACTTAACATAAATGAATCTCAATACAAGGAGTAACCATGCAACATTAAATTTTCTCTCTCACAACAACACCAAAATGGAGACTTCTCCCAAACTTTTTCACATTCAACTTGACTTCAAAACCTGAAAATACATGAGGAGAACCATGGGAAGCTCACCTCCCAACCAAGATCTCAAGGAGACCACCCCCGAGATTGGAAAACCAAGGCTAAACAAATAACACATCCAAATTCTCACAACTAACATATATGCACAACACAAGAATTAACTCCCAACCAAGGCTTCACAAATGAGTTTTCCAAACCCATTAAAGTAGGGTGAAGGTGGAATTTTTCAAGGAGGAGAATGCCATTGCCAATTCAAAATTTTCAACAAGAGTTTTTCCATTCCTTTCCAAGGCTACATCAACATTCCTTCCATATGCACATTTGGTCATTTCCTCTTCAAGCCAACACCACATACATCCTCCATCCAATCTTCCCTTATCTCCCCCAAAATTAGGATCAAATACAATGGCATGCAAGGGCCCATACACCTTGCATTTTGTCCCTCTTCTCTCTATGAGAAGAGACTCTCACTACAATGGAGAGCCCAACCAACCCCTTCACCCAAGACCACTTCTTTCCTTCCCAAAGGTGAGTAATGCCTTAAAAACCCATGAAAAACACTCCCAATCCAAAGGAACAAGAAATGATACAAAAATCCAAATGCATCCCCAACCCAACACACAATAACAAGATCTACATAAAACAACACTATACAAGATTTACATATATGGACTCCATACAAGATTTACATGTTCATAAAAACAATAACATACAAAGCTAAAATGCAAGATTATTTCTCCATGGCAAGAATCCACCAACCTTGGTCCAAGAAAAATGGCAAGAACCTAGTTGAGAAGAAGCCCTTATCCTTTCCTTTTCCTTCCTCCAACCCTAATTGTCTCTAAAATTAGAGAGTGGGTGAACACCCACTAAGTTTCTCCAAACCCTCTAAAAAGAACCCTAGAAGTGTACTCTAGAGCTAGAAATTAATGAGACATGCCCTCTATTCCTTTTGTCTTACCTCTTGTCTCCCCTCTTAATTGAGAGTTTAGTAAGGAGTATGGGACAAGTTAGATGCATGAGGTCATCTCCATTTCACCACTTTTGAAAAGTAGGAATTTTGGAGGGCCATAATGGTGATCTTGGCTTTCCCATAGGTAAAAACCAGCCCCCAACCCAAGGTAACCCCTTATGGTTAACTAATTTTGGCCAAAAATACACTCTAGGGTCACTTTTGACCCCTCCAAAGTACTCCTAAAGTTCAAATCCGAGTTCCAACTTGATGTGATCCCTACAAGACATCTATATGTAAGTGGGATTAACATAGCATCCTATAAGGTTTGGTGATTCTTTCACAAGCCCTAATTTGACATGTAACCATCTACATGGATAATACAAGTGTCAAGTGACACCAAACAAATACACATCACATTCACAATGACATGTCCAAACAACAACACGAATTTAAACTATTAACACACATTTAGATTACGTTTACAAAAAAGATCACATTACAACGAGGTTTCAACCCCTTATTGGATTAAACCTAGGCTTACTTAATTCACATGTATTTAGCCCTAATTCTCCAAATAATTCCATGGTTCTCTTTTCTTCACACTAAACTCAAGCATTAGTAGTCCAAGATAATAAAATCACATGAAATATACATATTCAATTCATACTTAGCGACATTAATCAATAAGTAGAATTAAATCCCTAATTACAATTTTTATACAGAAATGTTTAAAACATAATAATTCCATAATCATCATGACATAACATCTATGAAATAATCAAGTCTAATCATGATCTGATCTTCTCATCAATTCACTTATCAAAACATATATAATCAAAATCAACCATATGTTCTAGGTCTAATCCATATCAAAATGTAATCCATACAATATAATCATCATTATAAACATAATATCTTGAGTCTCTGTCAGGATAATCAAAAAGTGTATTAATGTATCAAAATAAGTGTATCAACTGAGCTATGATGGGTCAGGGTGAGGCCTCACAGCAATAAATAGAGCATATTCATCCAGATAAAGTATATTAAGTAGCATATGTCCATGGCATAGGTTCAGTGGTTGACTACCACATAATAATATTTTTTAGAGCATAAAGTCTTGGAGTAATAAAATAAAACATAAGAAAGGACCTAGATAAATTTCTTCTAAGGTCTCTAAAGGATGCCATTAAAATGGCCTATCAGGTGTCGTGGAAGTTTTTTTGTCAAAACTTTCCATGACTGGCATAATCATCGTAAAACCAACGACCAAAAGGGATTTGTGAGAGATGTTGTGTGTGCCTTTCACCCTATGCCCTTTTCACAGTTCATCATTTTTTACCTTTGTTACAGTTATAAATGACAAGAATCCTATATAAACGATGAATTGATCGACAAAATGTCATCAAAATATAGTCGAAACATCGACGACAAGTTGTCGATCAATTCATCGTTTATATAGGATTATCATCGTTTCTAACTATAACGAAGGTCAAAAAAGCAACGCTATTTTTTATTTTATTTTTTTATAATATTTCACCCTATTAGTTCTCTAAAATATAAAATTAGTCTCAACCTTGAGAAGCTCATCTTTTTGTGCTATCAAAAGAGATACTAAAATTCATTCTCTCATTAAGCCACTAAAATTGAATCTAATTATTTTTAATTTTATCTTGAAACTCCTCTTTCTAAATCCAACATCTGATTATAAATATGAATTCAGGAGGACTTAGCTTTGTTAAAAAGTTCTTAAAATGCATATTACAAAGCCAACCATATAACTTGTCTTCTCTGCCTAAGAATTTAGACACAAGTTGTTTAGCTCCTTATCTTCAAGGGAATCATCTAGGGTCAATTTTTCTATCCTTAAATTATCAAGTTGTTGAAGTTTATTTCTTTGGTTCTTCAATATCACATATACCTTGCTTATCACAAATAGGTAAATGTACATGATTGTTAACTATCCTTAAATTATCAAGTTGTTGAAATTTATTGCTTTGGTTCTTCAATCTCACATATACCTTTCTGATCACAAATAGGTTCATGTACATGATTTGTCACTTACAAGTTTATACCTAGGGACAACCTCACTTCTTTGTACAAGAAAATTATCATAGCTCAAGGGGAAAATGTAATGACTATTTTTGGATACAATGATTGACTAATATCCCATGTTTGTATTTTATTGACTAGAAAATACTACTAACCACCCATTATAAAATTCTAAGAGCTACCTTTTAGTTATTCTATCAAGCCATGTTACGATGAAATCATCAATTCCACTTCAGTTAAATCTATGTAGCATAATATACTATCCTATCAACAAGTTTTAAAAGAGGTTTGGTGTTAACTTTGTGTCTTCCTTTTGGTCTTGAGGCCTTATAAACAACTAATTTTAACCATTTTATACTTTTTGGTTCTTTTTGGTTCTTTTTGATATCTTCTTTTTTGGATTTGTTTGTCTTGTAGGATATCTACATTATTCTTGGTGCTGATCATCCTTTATATGAACACTACTTTTGCAACATTACCTTTCACCTTTCTAGCATCATGGTGACTATTATTTGGCATTTTCATATGCTACTACTTGATCTGTATAGGGTCATTGACCCTTATCTTTACCTTAGATGCATTAAAAAATATGAATATTCATCCTTGCTGTCCTTTACTACTACACCTTTTTCTTTTCTTAAGTTTTCATTATAAGATTATGCTTTCTTTTGCAAACTACCATGATTTTGAGCTCCTCATCATTTTCTTGTCATTAAAAATAGTTTCTCTTTCACTTTGATCATGGTCATTATTTCTTATAATTTATCCTTGTTTATAGAATACATGATAGTACTAAAAATCAGTACCTTCCTCATTATACAACATTTTTCCAAGTATAATACATTGTTCTTTTCATGTCATTTACCGCCATGCTCAAGGATTGATATCAATAGATGATTTTCATCTTGTAATCCTTGTTATTCTCTTTCTGTACATTTTGATGATGGAAAAACATCACTATCATCATGAATATACTTGTACTCTGAAATTCTATATACCAATGTAATAGCATCATCCCTATGATTCCATTGTCAGGATTGTCAATAGTCTATGTATAGGATGTTGATCTATCCTTTTAAATTTGTTAATCATGTGAAATAATATACACTACTACTATATAATATCACCATCTTTGACCATTATCACTATTACTTTATTATTTTACTTTTGATTGCAATTCCCTTGAGCTATATTGTGTCCTCACAATTATACCTTTCAGAGCATGATAGAAATAGTTTCTTTATATATGTCCTCAAAATGATAGTGGTGTGCTTGTTGTATTAGATCACTTTAACTTGGATACTCTATTATTAATAATTGAATAATGATGGTCACTTGACAATAAGCATATCAATGTTGTACTCATGTTATCATGGGGTGTACTCTTTATATATATCACTGTCCTTTGGATTTTTGTACTATCCTTGCATAGTTACTATCTTGAGAAACATTACTCATTATTTAGCTATTTTGTTCTATTCATTGGCATTGGCTTAATGTATTTGTACTATTATTAGTCTCACCACAACGTTATTTGAACATATATCTTATCTTTACAAATGATATTGTTAGATATTCTTCCTGTAGATACATTTTGCAATCCTATAGCTATTCTTTGATGCTCATGACTAATATGCATTGTATATCCTTACTGAAGATTCATGAAATAAATTATGACTATCATATCCCTATAATTTTCATTCAAAACATATTGGGCTTAACCCTCATGGAAGCCGATTTCACCCCACGTGCAAAAATATTGAATAAAGAAATCAACAATGAAACTTTTACCTTTATTTGTACATTAAAAAAAAGTGTTAAAAAAACCATAAGTTTTAGATTTGTTCCTTGCTTCCTCTTTTATTCATATGATACTCGCAATCTGATATAATGCATATTTAAAAGAGTGTTTCCTTTATTCATAAATGGAAAATAAAATGTAATTCCACAAAAGTCATGTGACTGACTATATGTACACTATAAAAAGTAAATATACAGCATATAAATAGAGGAGGGAACCCATCATTACTTGATGAATGATGAATCCCGCTATTGATGTCTTTATCCTTAGCTATGTAGCTCTAAAAGTTATATTTTCCAAGATTTCTTGGAGAGGGAGAGAGAAAATTATTATTAGAGATTAGAGTTACCTCATCAGTTTATATGAAATCAACAATACATATTCACTTCTCATAGTGCAAAAAGGAATCCAAGAGAAAGGAATCAAAATAAATCATGTTTTTATCAAACAAGTTGGTTTAAATGTGCAGGTAGAGATACATACTCATTTCCATAAGAATACAACATGTGGGGTGAAATGGGCTCCCACAAGGGTAGATCCTAGCATGATATTGAAAATAAATAAATGAAAAAATCTTGATAAATTAATATTATATAATTAAAGTCTAGAAGCTTATTTATCTCCACACAATCACAATCAATTTTTAGTTTACTTAAAACTACTTTATCTACAAACTCCTTTCCGCACTACAACCATCACATTAGGATTTTTAAATCATCATTTTCTATGATTGTAAGTGTTCTTATCCTCAATATATTTCAATATATGCTTAAATATCCTAGGAAAGCTTGAGATTACAAGCTTATTTTTTAGAGTGTGGCCAAGTTTCCTCTATATCCTTAAATGCAGAACCATCCGTAGGCATTCGCATAATGTCATCTCGACTTATATTGCATGCATGGTAATCCATAAATTGTGCTAAGGTAGTGCACCTGAATAATCATTACAGATGTGGAATAATGGGAATATACCAGAGAACCTTGTGAGGCACCTTTTTTGTTATTTTATCTGTTTGATATCTGCTAATATGAAAATTAGGGCATTCTATTGCTAATTCATGTTGTTTATGATATATAATATGATCATTGGGACATGCATGTAATGTTTGATACTCCATCCCAATATCTTACATAATGGCAGATAGTTCCCGGTACGAGCAAGGTAGAATGTTTGATGGTGGTAACAAACAATCACCTATCAACCTATGACAAAAGATATAATTAGTATACATGATTTACCCTTTGTTAACAATAAGTAAATTACGACTAAAATAGGTGAAAAAGATGACATATATGACATACCTTAACATTCGTAACATTGCTACGTTGGATAAACCATTCAAAACCTTGAATTTTACCAACAACAATACAGCGGACAGAACAATTATTGGGGAACCTTTGTATAGGGGCCCACATGCCTTCTCAAGTATAGGTAAATCAAGGTCATCTTCATCTTCGTGATCAGTTGTGCTAGTACTATCATCTTCAATTATATTATCTATCACATGATCAGCTAAAACAATACCACCATCTTCAATTGTGTTCTTTGTCGCAGGATCATCTTCTTCCATGGAATCATTATCTTCTCCTTGGATATTCACACCTCCATGTTCCTCCACTTGGAAATTCACATTCTCTAGATTGTTATGGTACATAACATGTAACCCAAGGTGGTTAACCTATATCAAAATGATGATATTAAATTAACCATGACCATGATCTCATCATCAATTGATTTATTATGGATATAAATTGTTAAAACAATATATTGAAATACTTACCAATGGATAAAAATCATGCCCCCCTTCAATGTGACCATGCTCTCTACAATTTTTCTCAGTTGTTTTGACTAGAAGTCTTTGATTCTTTAAGCCCTTGCAATTTTTGAAGGGACAATAATATTTTCCATCACCTTTTCTTTTAAAATTATCCCATAATCTAGCAATTGTCTCCTTATTTTGTTCTAGGTTCATATTGTCAGACATGTTCTTTCTTCACAGGAAAATATTTGGGCCATAATTATACCAAAAACTTTTCTCCCATACTCTAAATTAAGACATTAACATTGTAATCCATCAAATATAAACATAGTATCATAAGTACTATCTTGTATAAAATGTGAATAAAGACCACACTAGACTCATGCTAAAAAGAAACCTAAGTTTGCACTAGTTTTTGGAGTCTATAGTTTGTTTTAATCAAATGAAGAAGAATAAAAAAATTAATCTATAGTTAATTTTACATTTAGTCACCCACTCTATCTTTCATATCTACTAACTAATCATGCATGCTTTTATGAAGCCATTTTTATCTAAGCATATATTGCATGTCTTTAATCTCTCCCTGGATGAACAATGAGGATGAGGCCTAACTGATTTCATGATACCAATTACTATTTTGCCTTAGGAAGTTGAAATAACTACCATGCAATAACTACTATTTTAGAAAGACAATTAATTATGGATACATAAATGAATATATTAAGCATAAGGAAAATAAGAAGTTAATGTTAACACCTTTAATTGCCTTGTGGGATAAAAAAGGAACATAGTGTCATTTATTTTTGAGACAAGATATACATGTTTGTTCAGGGATCAAAGCAAGAGGATACAACTTGGAAAGGGGCTGAAAAGTTGCATCAGAGAATGAAAATGAAAAGGTAAAATTCACACCTACAAGATAGTCTTTTTTGGGATAGGAAAGCATCAAAGTTAGAACTATAGAATGACCTTTAGGAGTTAAAAAGAGATTTAAAGGAAAACCTTCAGGGGTAAAAGGTTGGAGGGGTCAAGAAGACCTTAAAAAAATAGAGGAAAAGAAGAAGCAACAATTGGGATATGATTGTCCCATAAAGGGGACTAAACATATATTTTGAGTACTAATTTTTGTTCTAAGTTTCATGTAGGGTACATGGATAAGAAGACAAAAATAGGTGACAAACATGTAGATTTTACCAAGCATTACTAGGAGCTTGACGCAAAAATAAATAGACTTGTGATGATTTTCACAATAGGACATATGTTGATGGGTAAGCTCCCAGTAGTACTTAGGAAAATTTGTATGTTCATCACCTGTGCATATAGCTTCTCTAATCAAATCTTATATACAGGTGAAGGTTGTATATTTTGTATATGTTGTGTGTGTGCGTGCATGTGTGTGGAAGAAAAATCACCTAAGAAAGTGAATCAAGGTATGATTCCCCTCTCATAGACACAAATGGACTCGAGTAAATAGTCATAACTATATCGTACCTGTATATCTATGAGTTTTATCTTTCTTTTTTAATAAATATGCTTAATGAAAAGAAAATTATGCTCTTATTTTTTGTATCAAGTGTGCTAAGGTTTAAAATTTTTACTTACTTCTTGCTATTGGAAGTTGTATTTCTTAGAGCTAAACAAAATGAATATCTACCAATAAGCTCCAGATAAAGTCTATATGCCTCAGGCTGAATTTGGCGATAGGGAATCACCCTGTCGTTCAATTAGAAACAAAATATAGATGAATACTCTAAGTAAACAAAACATTGATAAAGATTGCAAGTAAGAAAAACAATAGCCCATACAATATGCCATGTAATGTGGTATTATATTTAATTATGTTTTGTATTTAAAATTATAATCCTCTATCTAGTAATAAATTAATAACTATGTACAATTGAATAGTTTATGCAAGTAACCTACAAGAGTGTTATAACAAATATGGTAGTTTTTATCTGGCCCGGTCGATATGGTTTTTTAAAAGGACCCTTGTCATATCCCTTTAACTCATAATTTAAACCAACAACAAACATGCAACCTTGTCTAGATGTTTCAATACTACAAACCCACATTCATAGTCTTCGAAAATCAATATTATAACTATCAATGGTATCATAGAAAAAAGAGATGACAGAGCCTTGGCACATGAGCATGGATCTTATTGCTTTTATGAGTTGGATAAAAGAATAGTGATATCTATAACAAGGGTTGGGTACTTTCACAAAAAGGGACAAAGATAACAAGATATCTAGCTTAAGAGGATAGCATTGTGAGGATCAAAAGATGATATTAAATCATTCTAGAGATCATTCCAAACATAAGGAAAGTAACACTATTATTTATTAGCATCATATTTTTACATTTCAACATTCATCTAACATTACAAAGGGTTGTGACTATGGTATTGTCAAATACATCAAGGTTGGAATAACAATGATAAATTGAACATGTAATGAGAAATGAAGACATTTAAGAAACATGTAATTACTCATTAAGACTCCAATAAGTATAAAAGGATGGTGAGAACTATTGACACTCAAAGAAAAATCAATACAAATGAATAAATATGTAGATATATCAAAGCATGCATTGATATTATAAGGATAGTGGGAATAGTTAGACATAGTACCATGAGCAAAATCAGGAGGGATAGTCAAACCCAAGATCAAGGCATGTGAGGCTAATAATAGAGAGAAAAGTGGTCAAATATTTGAAAACAATTATACAAATGCAATGCCGAAGATAGTTGGAAGGACCAAAAAGGTGAATGAAAGGAGGGCATGTCTCTATTGCATGTGAAAATATTGATTGGTTATGCTTTGTGACAATAATTCCAATGGAATCCATGAAGAGGTTGTGATAGCTGTCAAGGGACACCGTCAAATTAATTTTTTTTTATTAAAAAAAGATGTTATATCCACTATCTATAGAGAAAACAAAGCTCTTGAAGAGTAGATTACATTACAATCATAAAAGCACAAATTTACGATATCAAGCTAGAGGTAGTTATGGAATTAAATCCATAAAAAGATAGTATGAAGTTACTACAAGGGCATCATTGTTGACAATATTTTCAGTCATAAAGGCAACAATAGTCTATACCATGGCAGTGAAAAAATAGAGCAATGATTGTTATGAAAACAATTCCATACATGGAAATGGTGAAAAAATGTTAAGGAATAATGACATTTAAGTTCACATGAGACAATCATAATCATGATACCAATCAAAGAGAAAGATAATTTCATTGAGATATACAACCAAGGAACATAGATTAACCATAAAGTGATACCATTCATGTTGTTGCTAGGAGAATACAAAGTGAATGGAAAATCCAAGAGAAAATGCAAAGAACAGAAATACATACCTTTGAAGAATCCTCATTTTCCATTAAAGGTACATCAATAAATAAGGATGAAATTAAGGACATTTTGAGACTAAATGTTATAAAGTAAATCAAGGTAGAGAATCAGGTCTACTCATCAAGGAACAAGAAAAAGTTTAACACCACACCAAGATTCTATATAGAATTTAAGATTCAAGATTCTACACCACACCAAATAAAATTCATAGCATTAAAAAATTATTGTACTACTTGTTCAAAGACAAATCATCTATATCAATGTACACAAGTATTTTTTTTTAAATACCCAATAGATATCAAATAAGATATCCAAACAATGACATATTCAATTTAAGAAGAGTATATCATCAATTAACCTTAACACAAATTTTACGATCTTCGTAAATTCCTTCAAATAACTTGCATTAATATCTATCAAAACATTAAAGAAGCAAAAAAATTCCCCTTCTTTTCCATACATTCAAAATATATAGCTAAATACCAAGTGACCATACTTTTAATAATGGTCTCTTGAAGATGACCATTTTGAAAAGAAACTTGTGAGTCATTTAAAACATAAAGACATGGCCCTCCAAAGCCTTTTTTTTCCAAATATGGAAGTATACCTCCGCTTGCTCACTAATTTCAACATTGAATGAAATTGTCAATCGTTGCTTAATTATTCTTGGAATCCATGGATGTGAACCTCTATAAAAAATTTATCTTGCTTTGTGTTCACAAGACTTTAGCATCTTTATCCTTATCTTTTGATATCACCACTTTTTTTGTGAAACCATTATCCATTACCATTCAAGATCGCTATTTTAATATTGGACTGCAATATCTTAGATGTGTGCTATCATTGGAAAAATATTCCTCTCTTTGTTAAGAATTTTCACATTCCTCTTGATGATCTACTATTACTCTTTCAACTTAATGTATCTTTATCAACAATTATTTGGATATTATTGTGACTAAATTTACACTGCTAAGAAACTTTTACTCTATATTGTATTGATTCCTTCACTCCTGACTCCTTCTCTTAGCATTGTCTTATACATTTGATGTTATTGTCTTATACATTTGATTTTATGGTGCTATATTATCTATATATATATTCATTGTTATTTCTCTAACTAATGAATATCATTATTATAGCCCTTTGAAATTAGTATTTTGTCTTCTTATTTATAACCAATCCTCTGACAATAAATCCTCATCTAGAAACTATGTTTTGTAATTTATGAAACAATAAAAGATGTATGAGGATCAGTGAAATTTTGATCAAGAAAACTCCTTCTACTGGTATGAGAATGGGTAATATTTTTGTAGTAAACACCAACCTGTGTCCCAAATTGTTAGCTTAAATATTTTCCCTCCTATAGTCAAAAACTTCAACTTGAAATCCACACCTGCATTCAAGCCATTATCCATAAATTATGGGTGATAATATTTAGAGCACAATCACAATAAGGTAAAGCTTGCAAACTTTAAACTAAAATAAAAATTACTAGTAAGATGACAAAGAATTTAGAACCAACTATTTGTGACTGTATAACTTCTCTTTTTGAGTTCAACAAAGGTAATTCTAGATGTTGTATCCAACTTGGGGTTAAAAAAATAGTACCCAATGGGAAACTTAGCCTTAGTCATTACATATTAATTGTGTTTCTCCTTTCCAGGTGTAATTAAATTTTTCTCCATATAAACAAAGAACTACTAAAGAATTGATTACTAAAATCTTAAAAATCCTTGATTTAAAATGCACAAACACCTTACGGTAAATACTTAACTAATAGCTCATTATATTCTAAAAAGTTTACCTAATATAAAAACTTTAAATTAACTAATAACTAATTTTTTCTACGTAATTTCCTAACTATAAATCTTTTAACTAATAACTTATACTTTTCATTACAATATATCAGAAATTTTATAAGGACACACAAATCCTCCAAGTCATTTTACTGTGAAAGTGTTATAGATCCATTTCTTCTGCATCTTATTTGGATGCAAATGCTATTGTGGGAAACAACTTGTAGATTCAAATTAATCAACTTGATAATGCCGAAGTATTTTAAAACCTCTCTTCAAGTGGAAAAGAAATGAATGTTATAGGAAGATTTGATAAATTGCATATACAACCAGGCTGAAAGAAAATTGGAGGAAGTAAAAATAGAATGGATTATCTCTTAAGTAAGAATTATGGATTTATATTAAATACAACATTTAATATAAATTTTCTTTCAGGCAGAAGTGAATGTGAAGATTAAAAAAAAGTGTTTTGTCCTCCAAAGGTAGTTGAAGGGAATCCATGCTTGGAGTACATTCAATACATTATTTTTGCATGTTTTAAAAAGTTTGAATTACAATGCATGAAGGAAAATGGTGGTAACAAGTAAGTATGCTTGCGACCAAATACCCTACAGATTGCCCACAACTTTTATTTTCTGGTTCATATTTTCCTGCATACTTGTCACTTGCTTCTCATTCCTTGTTGTAATTTTTTTTCTTATGCATATACGTGTTTTCTTTCTAGACGTATCTCTCTGTTTGGTTTCTATTGAGCTCAGTTGTGTCTAAAGAATGCTCTGTTATTCATATTTTATTTTATGGAGAAGTGTTCAATATTTTGCATGTGTCATATGACAGATTTTGATTATATCTTCTTACCAGGACCTATGCTACTATGCAAGATTTAGCAAAAAATTATACAGTAGGAGCATTGCATCCAGCTGATATCAAACAATCTCTCTCCAAAGATTTGAACCAAATATTGGAGGTGACCTAGAATTAGACAAGGTTTTGTATTTTGTTTATGCAACCCTTTCAAAACTAATGCAGTAGCTAAAGATCTGCTAAAGAAATTCAAGGTACATATTTATATCTAAGGGACATATTGCCTTCACTAATTCCTCTAAATTATCTTATTATTTGAATGTGAGATAATTTGGGTAGGTTGCTCAACAATTCTATATTAAAATCATTTTTCATATTGGGATGACTCTTTGCATGCAGTCATGTTTGCAGGCATATAGAATTACTAGGTGATATAGACCAATTCAATCTTTCAATACAACTTCTATGATGTGAACTAAATATTTATTGTAGCCTTTGAATGACCAACTGCATTCTTTGGTAGTAGTATCGTTTACTACCATTTGTTGAACCTTTATACTCTAATATTTTTTTTAATATTTATCAATTTGAGGCCTACACGATGGCTGACAATATAAATGTAATTATTTCTTTTATATGAGATTCAAGCTTTCAGAAGATACGAACTTAGATGTTGAAATTAGAAAATGGAATCCCAAAAGGCCATATTTAGAAATCTCATTTTGTGGTTTGTATGTTGTTCAGATAGCTGAATGATGTGGCTCTAACTTCATCATAAACTGAATATAATATTTTTGTGTAATCTCACACCATTCTGGGCATGTGTGAAACCCACCCTCTTGCCATGTGGGCCAGTAAAGAACTTTAATCAATTTCATGGAACTAGGAATGAAGAATTCTCCTTATGTTCGTAAATTCTCATGCCTTTATTTTTGCATATTAGTTAATAATAGACTATTATTAAAGGATCTGTTTATTGTATTTACCTCCAAGAGGTAAATACCGAAGTCAAGATTAACCAAACTTCAATTTAAAAAAATTCTCCTTTTAATCTTTCAGTGGCAGAAGCAATTTATATCTAAGTAATTGCAACATGAATGGTAGAGGAGCTACAATTGTCTTTTGATTGACTTCAATGCTTGAGTATGTGATCCAAAATTTTGAGGTGGAAAATGGAATATCAAGGTATTGCAATAATAAAGAACTGTATATCAGAGGACTAATTTTAAACCACTAAAGTGCATGAAGGAAATCTGCCTTCTCCAGTTATATTAAAACTCCTACATATTTGAATTAGATGGGTATTTTTTATCCATGAAGGTCCAATATTAAACAAGGTATAGGGCCCTTAAAAAAAATGCATAATTGTGACTGCTACGGTTCTTCGTCAAAGGTGGTTTAAAATATTTTAAAAATGTTTATTTATTTATTTATATTTATAAGCATACAAGGAGTAGGGTTCTACTCCCGTTCTATTCATAATTAAATGAAAATAATTGAAAGTTCTTGATTATAATGACCATGTGGAAGTGGGCTCATAGAGGGAAACTAAAAGGATATTTCATGTCAGAAGAGAAAGCTTCTACAACAATACAAAATTATAAACTAAAATCCATCATTATTAATAGAAGTACATTAACAAAAAAAATGAACAAGGGGATTTAACTGTGAATGACTAACCTAGAACTTGCATGACCATGGTCTTCCACTACCTTAGCACAACTAGCAATGTGAAGGAGGGATGAAAAAACCTTTTTTTGTTGGTAAAGCTTGAAGAGTTGTCCTCTCAATGAAATATCCAATCATATCCAAGTCAACCATCATGGGCACCTCATGGATCACCCAGGCATGATGTATACTACAAATATTCTTTCTCATAATCCTAATCTTCTATCTGATTATAATTCTCCATGTAGGCCCAAGTCTCATAAATCCCAAATCACTCCATAAAAATTCACATCATCCTCATCCTCCAAGTGTTTTGTGCATAATCCTCCAAGTATTTTGTGCATGCTTCTATTCAAGGAATATTTGCAAACTTAATTTCATATTTTCATGAGTTTCAGATTATCATGTTGCAAATGTCCAAGTTTTGTATCTCATCCTTTGATTGAATTTCTAAATCTTTGGTATTAGACCTTATTATGCCAAATACATTTCATATATGAAAGGGATGACCTAGGATTTTCATCCAATGATGTGAACTACTCAAGAAGGGAGGCAAGATGATTTAAACTATGTGAACCATCGATATTTTTGATGACATTATTTTTCCATTAGTACACTTAGTGAAAAACATTGACAGAGATCACTGGCAGACTAAAGTATTACCGACGAATAACAAGCATACCCGACAAAATACAAAGGTCACAAGAAAAATGCTAAGTATAGAATCAACAAGCATCACCAACGACCAAAAGCATCACCAGTGACATAGTTTTTAGAACTAACCTAATAGGAACAGAAAATGCATACCCAATGACAAGTTCAAGAAAGGAACACCGATGACCAAGAAAACTGACCATCAAAACCGATAGTCAGTTAAAGAACCCGCAAATTGTGGATCTAATTTTTACACGACGGATAAAGCAATGTAATTATATTTATAGAGTTTTTATTTGTTTTAAATCATAACTTGAGGGTCAAGCAAGCTTTATGTAAATGTTTTAATGCATCCTAATGGATCTAAAACATATCTAACTAAAGATCAAGGTCAAGTTGTATACCTTGGATCTAGAGTTAACTTGCAATGCATGAATCAAGAACTGAGTCTAATTTAGTATAAATAGATGTTCAAACTCAATTGTGAGTAAATGAATTCACATTGTTGATAGCTGCCAAGAGCATCTAAGGAGCAGAAGGCAGAATTCATGCAAAGGTCAGAAATAAAATACATCAGTTATCAAGAACACACAGAGGCTACCAATAAGCAGATAAAGGTATTATTCAATCATGGAAGGATGATTACTAATATGTATGAAGCTTTATAGGATCTATTATCAGCAATTGAAGAT
>MU225952.1:4296560-4341006 GCA_018584345.1 Thuja plicata | reverse complement strand
TCATGAATATTTCTGTTATGGTTACATACTAAAGAATTTATGATATGATTGCATATACATAAAGAAAGATGAACAGTTAGATAAGATAATTTACAAACTGATGATTAAGGGTTAATGGGCTAACCAAAGAAAAAATTTAGAGGTACAGATTCACCCCTCCCCTCTTAGTACATCATCTCAATATAATTCCAACAATTTTTTATTAGTATCTATTTTCCCTTTTCACTTGTAACATATTTAGATCCAATAGTGGAGAAGTAATGTCAATTCTATTACTGTAAACAAAAACTAAAAGATCTCAAAATGAGCATCATTGGTTAAATTATGCACAAAACAATCTTGGAAACTTAGGCAATTCCCAAACAGTTAGAGATTCCCCAAAAAATGAATTCACGCTCTACGACTTATATACTCTAGAATAGGGGAATTTTCCTGAGAAGAAATTGTATGCCAAGTCCATATGTAGAAAATTTTCTAGATTCATCAGAGATCTTGGAAGTAGCCTTGATAAGTTATTGAAAGAGATATCAATGTCTTGAAGGCTTTTCAATTGGTTGCCGAAAGATGCTGGAAAAGTTCCTTTAATCTTAGTATGAGATAGATTGAGATACTCAAGTCCTATACAACTACTAGGACCATTATGAATTGAGCCTGATAACTTGTTGGAAGAGAGGTCTATTATTTGCACCATTTTCATTACCCCAAGCTATCCAGGTACTGGCAGAGTCAATTGGTTGTTCGATAGATTGAAATAAAATTGAATATTATGAAGATTGGAAACCTCCAATGGAATGTTTCCTTTAATACAATTATATGACATGTCTAGGAGTTCAAGATTTGGGAAACCTCCAATTTGCGGAGGTATTCTTCCTTTCATCCTATTGATACTTAAATCTAGCTCTCTTAGATGCTCAAGGCTTTCCATACTCTTGGGGATTGTTCTAGAGAGTGGATTGTTGGAGAAATTGATGAATTTCAGGATTTTTATTGTATCCAATTCCATTGGAATGGGGCCATCCAATTTCTTATCCTAAAATACAATAGATTTAAGTCATAGCATGAATGTACATTAAAACCACCTCTTTATAAGTTAATAAGTTGCAATCTTACTCATATGTCTGGTCATGAAAGCCCTAGATATTATAGAGCCATAAATAGATGAAAACTTAGAAAGGTTAGTAGTAAAAGATGATTTGTGACTACCATCACTTTAGATTTTGTTATTGGGAGCCGTAAACATTGAAGATGTGCTCATTTTGTTACTGTAAGAGGGATCCATTAGTTAAGCTAAAAAATTAGAGGGGAAAACGATATAAATAAATCAAAGATATAGCATACCTCATTATGATAAAACAAATCAACAACTTATAGAAAAGATATCTTGATGCTCAATTAATGCCAACCACTTACTATGATCCTGCAAATTTTTAGTTACAAGAATTTGGCAAATTATTCAAAAAATACACGTATGATGGTACCTTATGCATCTTCATAGGGTGTTATCTGTATCTTCGCAGATTTTTCCAAATGAAAGGGAATAATAATTCTACTCGGAATGTTCACGGGACCTACCTAATGTGACACACTCTAAGGTTGCGGTCTAATGGACGGGTTGTGGTTTCATTTTGGGTGCTTCAAAGAAAAATATGAGTGGGTGTTGCAGAGATTTAAGTTTTGAGGAATTCTTTTATATGATTGTTATAGTTTTGAGGAACTCTTATTGCATGATTGCGACTAACACTTACATTAGGTTTTGTAACAAATATATAAATGTTAGATCAATGAATCTCTCCTATGTTACAAAGGTGGGCATTTATATCCAAAAGGAGAATTTTTATTGATAAGTTTTAAATTTTAATGTCAAAAATAGAAAATAACCTTACCAATACATGTTGTGGGATGAATGCAGACACTCCAAATTAATGGAAAGAAAACACAAACAGAGTCTAGAAATTATAGATCTTACCTTTGTGCCCTTCATGCCTCTGCCCTTTGTACCCTTTGTGTGCATGTAAGAAGACATAATGAATAGAAATATTTGATTTTTTTAAGTAATGCCCGTGTTTGTCAAAATTACAAGGAATACCCATGTTCATCATAACTTCAATGAACATAGGCATTACTTTAAAAAATCAAAATTTTCCTTCTATAATCCAACCAAGACAAATAAATATAATGCCTCATTGAAAATTTAGGTCAAAAATAGGGGTGAAATGTACTACTGCCACATGCCTTGGTTGTGATTGGTCTATGAAAGGTTTTGGTTTTCCTTTCCCAATTGAGATGTCATCCTAAGATTCAAAAATACCAAGGTAATAATAAGTCTTGAACATAAATGCATGATTGTGGATCCTCAATTAGGAGTTGTGATGCAAAGGAAGAACACTTATATGGGTTTACCCACATAAGGATAATGGTTTCATTCATCTTTCTTTCAAGTGCTCTTGGGTACTTTCCTTGGCCTCTAGGCTTGGGCATCCTAAAGGGGTTGAACTAGAATTAAGAAGGCAATAAGGACACATAGAACAATAGGTTTGGGTACTTTTAGAATTATGTTCAATCCTTAGTAATGGTTCTTGTTACCATATTTTTCATGCCCATTCCAATTTGGTAACATAATTACTAGATGAGTGACTACAGTACCCTAGTTTGCATTATTAGATTATCTTGTTTAATTTGTGTTCATTTCATGAAAAGATACATGTAAAGTACAAGAATTTTTTGCATCTAAAGATTACATGCATATATATGCCAAATAACATGTATATACTATACAAGGAAAGGAACTGAAAGATAAAGTCATCTAGGCTAACACAGGTCATGAGCATAGCCAACTTTTAGAAGAATATGCAATAGTATAGGCGTACATAAGAGGATGAACATAAATAATAAGGGTACCAGACATTGTCTGAAGTGATGAATTTTTGACCTGGGTATGAATCCAGTGTGCTCTTGTGTGATCCAAAACCTACAAAGAAAGAGAGATGGGGGTTATAGCATGATGCAAGGCATGGATGAGATGGGGCTAAAGGCTCTCCCAACTATAAAACTACCTTGTAGAACAATTGCGGAAACCAAACAACAAAGTGAGAGAAAAAAAAATAGAGATCCTTTATCATTAATTTATCAAAATCATTACATGCCAGGCTGTAAGGCCTTCCCAATTTTAGCCATATACATAAAAATGAATTAAAGATTGAGTTTCATACCATAGAGATCACAAACCTTTTATCTCAATATCTAAACATTTGGTTTCTTGCCCTAAGACTTCTACCAAAATTGATATCATACAAATGAATATGTACAAGAGTCCACCAAAGAGGTTAGCACTCAAATTCCTAACAGGGACCTAGATTTAGATCCACACATATCCCAATGAGAGACCCCACATTAATTTAGAAACAAAAATTAAATGTTGAAGTCGGCCATATCAGGATAAATATCTCGGGAAGATGATCAGCAAAAATCAGCAACCGTCGGTGAGGACAAACCCAAGCATCAGACAACTTGTCGATAAAGAGATCAGTGAAATCTTTCAATAAAAGCATACCCGAGCATCAAAAAACCTTTCGGTAAAGAAATCACTAAAATACGTCAGTAAAGCATACCCGAGCAATAGAAGACAAACTACAAAGAAAAAGTAAGCATATTTTTGGTTGAGCAGGATTGCCAATGACCCAAGATGCTCCTGCATCAGACACCTAGGGTTACAAGAAATGATTTCCTGAATCATGTATCAGGTCCAACCTAAAATGAATCCAACTTAGATTGATAAATCCAAGATGAGTCCTCAATCGGTTTGTTCTTCCACTTTACTAGATATTCCATGTATTCCTTTCCTCTTGTGCTTCTGCCAACTCTCTGTTTAAAAATCTTCTCAACTTCCTCTATCTGCTTCTTATGATAATCACTTTGTGCTATCACTTCTTCATCAGGTTCATGATATTCATACAAGTCTAAAATATTGAAAATAGGTGATATATCCATGTCATCAAGTAATTCAACTTCATAAGCATTTCCACTGTCAAATTTTCTCAGTATTTTGCAAGGACCAAATTTCTTCATCTTCAATCTACCCTGTGTGCCAATAGGAAATATACCTTTCTTCAAATGAACCATTACAACATCATAAAATTCAAATGTTTTATGTCTTCTTGATCTGTCTGCACTATCTTTGTATTTCTGATTACTTTTCTTGAGTTTCTATTTTACATCTTCATGCAATGTTTTCATGAACTCAGCAAATTCCTCTGCTTCAGCACTTCTTTTCTTCTCCAACAAAATTTCTTAGATCTGATATACCTCTTGGTTGTGTGCCATGAACAATCTCTAAAGGTGTCTTTCCAGTACTTCTATTCAATGAACTGTTGTATGCAAATTCTGTTTGTGCCAACATCAAATCCCAATTGCCTGGTGTGTCTCCAACAAAGCATCTCAACAAGTTACCCAAACTTTGGTTTACAACCTCTGTTTGTCCATTAGTTTATGGATAAAATGTAGAACTAAACTTCAAATCAATATCCAACCTTTTCCAAAGTGTTCTCCAAAAATAGCTAACAAACTTACTATCTCAGTCAGAGATGATACTCCTTGGTAATCCATGCAATCTGACAATTTCCCTAAAGAAATGATCTTCTATATGTACTGCATCTGATGTTTTCTTACATGGTATGAAATGTGTCATTTTAGAAAAGCTATCCACAACAACAAATTTGGAATCATTACCTCTTGATGTCCTAGGTAAGCCAAGAACAAAATCCATACTAATATCACTCCAAGGTTTATCAGGAATAGTAATAGGTGTATACAAACCAGTATTCTGACTTACTCCTTTTGCAACTTGACAAACTCCATAGGTTTTCACAAATTTATGAACATAATTATATAACTGAGGCCAAAAATACCTCTCCTTCAACAAACGCAATGTTTTATCAATACCAAAATGTCCATCCAATCCACTACTATGTTTCTCCTTTATCAAATTAGTTCTCATTGTTCCTCTCAGTATACACAACTGAATACCTTTGAACAACATATCTTCCTGAATCAAATAATCTTCATACTTACTTGATTGATTTGAATTAGGTGCTCTACACACTCTCCGCTGCTATGAAAAATTAGGATCACTTTCATACAAATTCTTCATGTCACCAAAACCAATAACTTCAATTCTCATTTCAGTCAACAAAGATCTTCTTCTACTCAATGCATCAACAACTTGGTTAGAAACTCCACTCTTATTCTTAATCACAAATGTAAAACTCTGCAAATACTCTACCCATTTTGTATGTCTCTGATTCAATTTATTCTAACTACCCAAATATTGTAAGGCCTTATGATCAATATATAACATAATTTCATTTGGCATCAAATAATGTCTCTATTTCTTCATAGCTTGAACATAGAATAGAACTCTTGATCATAGACAGAATATTTCCTCTTTGAATCATTCAAATTTTCACTAAAGAAAGAAACAGGTTTACCATCTTGAGTCAACACAACTCCAATTGCACTTCCACTTGCATCAAATTCAACTTGAAATACCTTATTGAAATCAAGTAATGTTAACACAGGTAATTTAGCAACTTTCAACTTCAAAGCTTCAAAACTCTTATCAGCTCCATGTGTCCATTTGAATTCTCCTTTGTCTCCTCTCATTGTTTCAGTCATAGCTTTACAAATAGAACTAAAATTTCTGATAAATTTTTTGTAAAAACTTACCAATCCATGAAATGATCTTACCTCAGTGACATTTTCAGGTGTAGGCCAACTCAATATAGCTTCAACCTTCTCTAGATCCATCTTCAAACCATCAACTAAAATCACAAAACCCAAATACACAAGCTCTTCTTTCATGAAGGAACACTTCTTCATATTTATCAGAAACTTTTCCTCTTTCAATCTCTGCAACACTTGCCTTATATGCATCAAATGCTCTTCTCTAGTCTTACTCAATATTAGAATATCATCCAAGTATACAATCACACATTTATTCAAGAATTTATTTAGAACTTCATTCATTAACCTCATGAATGTACTCAGTGCATTAGTTAAACCAAAAGGCATAACCAACCACTCATACAAACCTTCCCTTGTCTTGAAAGTAGTTTTCCATTCATCACCTTCTTTGATTCTGATTTGATGATATCCACTCTTTAAATCAATTTTGGTAAAATATCTTACTCCACTCAAACAATCCATTATGTCATCCATTCTTAGTATAGGAAACCTATACTTCACTGTGATCTTGTTGATTTCTCTGGAATCAGTGCACACTTTCCATTCTCCATTCTTCTTACGTGCCAACACAACAGGTACTGCACATGGACTCAAACTTTCTCGGATCAATCCTTTTTTCAAAAATTCATGAACTTGTTGGTTAAGCTCTTCATTTTTGGTAGGTGTTAACTGATGTGGTGCTTTGTTTGGTAAACTAGCTCTAGGAATCAGATCCATACAATGAATGATATCTCTCATTGGTGGCAAACCATCTAGTACATTATCTAAAATTATATCCTTATACTCAGTGAGTAATTTATCAACTTCTACAGGAATTCATCTTCTATATTCTTACTTGGTTTGTTAAGAATCAAACCATAGCAAATATCATTTTTTTTCAAATCTTTAACAAACTGTCTACCTTCCATCAGACAAACTTTCACAGATGTACATATCTCACCAACATATTCTTCAACCAAAGGTAACAAAACTTGCTTCTTATCATCAACCCAAATAGAATATCTATTCAATCTTCCATCATGTATAGCATGTCTATCATATTTCCAAGGTCTACCCAACAAAATATGACAACAATCCATAGACATAATATCACACAACACATTATCATAATACTTTCCAATTTTTAGATTCACAAAACATTGTTCACTCACCATTAATGTATGTTCATCCTTGATCCATGAGATATGATAGGGATTCAGATGTTTCATCCTCTCCAACTACAATTTTGCAACCATTTCCTCAGATTCCAGATTCTTTGAGTTTCCAGTATCAACAATCACCTTCCAAACTTTGTTTGCAACTCTACATCTGGTCTTGAACAAACTTTTCATGATCGAATCTTGCTTATCCTTCTCACTCCATAGTATCCTTTGAATCATGAAATTTACTTCCTTCTCAGCTTCATTAGGTGAATCCTCTTGCACCAATGCATTTTTCTTCTACTAATTCCTTTCTTTCTTGCATGTGTACATTCAAAGGATTTATGTCCTTCTTCACCACAATTGTAACAAGTTACTTGGGACCCTTTTCTACTATATCCACCTCTGGAGTAATTTCCTCTTCCTCGGTATGAATTTCATGTTGGAAAGTGATCTATTTTCCATGATGAGATTCACTTTTTGGTTTTCATTTATGACAACACATATGGGTTATAGATCGATTCCTATGAAGTTGAGTTTTGATGACTCTGAAATTGACTAAGTACATAAGCAGAGTTACAGAGGTATTTAGGGTATCAAAGATTGATATCGATGAATTAGGGAAAGTGAGCTTAGAGGAAGATAGTATGAGGTATATTTGACCTCCACCTAAGATAGATTTTGTTTTTGTAAATTTTATAGCAAGTTGGAGAGATTTGAAGATAGACATACAATAGCAGAATAGTGCTACAAAGCAGTTGAACATAAGTGATGATTCAGAGAGTATGACATGGACTCCTAGCAATCAGATTTGGATTATAGTTTTTGATACCCTAAAATTTTATTATGTAAGAGCTCCGACTTTGCATTTGATATTTTTATTAAATGTATTTTGTATTGAGATCCGACTATGTAATATTTGGTTAAGAGAGCTGACTTGGTTAAGAGATAAGATATATATATGGTGAAATTTTTGTTGAGCAAATATAGTGGATGAGAGATGATTGGATGGATGATATGACATGTGAATTATAGATCAGAGGATGAAAGAGATCATTGATGAGATATGATAGGAACTATCTAAGCTTTAGAGATGCTTGTTTTGTTCATTACTAAGAACATTTTGTAACAGAATTACATTGTAAGAGTTATAAGCTCAGTTGGCCCCTAACAGGGTGTTGTATACCTTTAACAGGGTTGTGATTCCTTTAACAAGGAAATGTGCTATGTAATATTCATCTCCTAATAGGGCTAGGTCTCCTAATAGGGACACTATACTTTAGTGCATGTTTGTGGGTACCATCCCCACCAGGGTCTTCCCTTGGCTAGGTTTTCCTCGACAAAAAATTATGGTGTTATGAGTACTGTGTTATTTTATTATGTTATTTTCATTTCTGCAATTATATCGTTAATGTTTAATTGATTGAAAAGTTTTAATAAGTGTTGTAATATTGATTCACCCCCCCCCCCCCCTCNTTCCCCCCCCCCCCCCCCTCTCAGTATTACCTAATCCTAACAATTAGTATTAGATCTTTTGGCCCTTGGAGAGAAATTCTAACAGCTTAAGGGAGATCAGAATGAATTTGGACAATTTGCAAGAAAAATTTGATGCTACACTTGAAGATCTTGATAAAGAAAAAGTAGAGAATGGAGAATTGAGATTCAACATGCGAAGAGCTGAGAAATTTATAAGGAAACTAAGAGACCGTCTTGAACTTTCCAGAAGTCAGAGACAAGATATTGTGGTTCGGATAAAAGAAAATTCAAACAAAGACAATTTAGATCAGATGGATCAACTTGAAGAAGAAAATGAAACTTTGAAACTTGATAATGAATCTACGACTAAAGAGATAAAATTACAAAAGGATGCTAAGAAGAATATTGAAGAAACTTTGAATAATGCATTAGAACAAATGAAGAATGAGGCTGACAACTACAAGAACAAGTATCTAGAACTGGAGAAATACAATTATATTATAAAAGGTGAACTTGTCGAGGAAAAGAAACACATTGATAAACTTCACACCAGTAGTGATTTGATCGATGAACAAAGAGACAAATAGAAACCTAAAGGTGATATGACTAGAATTGGCTTCAATGAAGCTGAATTCTCAAAGAATCAGGAAGAGAAATCTCATGCAAAGATTGATGTTGAAAAGCCTACTATTGAAGAACCTAGAGAGAATATCAGACCTTTCAGAGGTAGATGCTTTGGATGTAACAAGTTTGGACACATGAAAAGATACTGCAAAGGTAATGCCCCTTTTAAGACATTTTCTAGCTATTGTTTTAATTGTATATGAATTCGACAAAGAAGATTGGTTCAAGATATTATTAAGCAGAGTACATGATCAATTCATTTGGATAGGCGAGAAGCCTGTGAAGATTTGCAGTGATTTAATTCATGAGATTACTAGATTGGATAATACAGGAATCATTCATGTTGTAGAAAAAAATGTGAAGAAGCAATTCAAAACCCTAACACACTTTAAATGGGACAGGCGAGAATTACTGTGAATGAAATCTTTCAACAAGTTGTGAGACTAATTGATATGATACTTGGCTATAAATTCTACTATAGTAGTAGACCTAATTTGGTATCTATAGGAGTTATCATGATGGCATGGAGAATGGTAAAATGAAATGTAAAATATAACTTATGTGAAGTGTTAGCACAACAATTTATTGAGAATGTAAAACTGGTAAAGAAAGACAGAATGAAGACCTTAAGATTTGGCTCACTATTGGTACATATGTTTATCCACATTGAACACAAATTACCAAGTATGCACCCTAGTGGTTGGAAAATAGGGATACCTATTGGTATTCAGATCACACAGAGTTACAGAAGATAGAATAGAACATGGGTTGATGGTGAATTATTTGGAATGATCAAAATCCTTCAAAGGAAGATGAAAAATAGATACAGGATATATGATGACATAATTGAGAAATACAAGCATACAATTTGTTTCATGGTTGAAACTGATTGTGTATGCTTTGAGGCAGTCACACCAAGGAAGAAATGGTGTTATCTTATGGGATATGAGGTAAGTTTAGAGGTACTTACTATGTAATTTGAACATGTTCTTGCATCTGAGATTGACACATTAGAAGAAAGATGGGGAACCTATGAGGAGAAAAATTCTAAGGTAAGAGAGGAATAGACTAGAGGTCTGAGAAAAGGGAAAATTGATAACCTTGTGCATGAATGTGGTGTAAAGGCAGGACTAATAGAGGAAGAATTGAAAGAAGTGAAAAGGAAAATGGATGAGCAATCTTCTGGGTTGGAAAGTGCTAGTGCTATAGACCTTCCCACTCCTGAAGTAGTAATGGTAGATAATCCACCTCCTCCATCACAGTAGAAATTGCAAGCTGAGAAGATTACTCCTAGAGTAAACACCAGATCTAGCAGGCAGACATCACCTATGGAACCAAGCATTGTAAGAGAAGAGAAGAAAACTGAAATTTAGAACCACATATGGAAGCGTGACATGAATATTATTGAGAAGAGAGATATTGAGAAAGGAAAGCTAATTATAGTAAATAGATACTATGAAAGGTATGGGGAAGCAGACAAACTTAAGATTGAAGATATTGTGGTTAATCACTTACTTTTTTTCAAGAAGACTCTATTGGAAATTGAGGGAAGTGTACCTAAAGATCTATATGGGAGATTGGAGACAAGAAAATAGTTAGCACAGATTGAAGATGAAACAAACAGAAATCAGGAAATTGAGAACATATTACCTATGATATATTTACAAGAAAGGGGCAGAATACTCAAAGAATTGAAACCTTTGCTGAGAACTAAGATCAGACTACTAAAAATCATGGAAATAATATATGATTAAATCACTGAGGAAACTTAGAAAGCTCTAGAGAAAATATTTATGAATCCTACTCTTGAGGAGACTCCACCTCCTAAAACCACTCTTCTTACAAACTTAGGAATGGGAGAGAGTTTGAAGCTAGCTGAGGAAAGTACTGAGAAGAGAGAAGTTAATACACAACCATATTTTTATGTTTCTGGTGTACCTATAACACTTGAAACCTCTAAAGATGATAAAGACCCATTTGCAAAAAGTATGGACAACACAATTGCTGAGGAAGCAGAGCAAAAAGAGGAAGAAGAGCAGAAGAAAGAACAGAGTGAAACAATACAGGATGAAGGACAGAAAGAGCGTGAAGAAAAAGATGAAACTAAAACTGAGGTAATCACATAGTCTATTTTGTTGTTGGAAAGGAAAGACAATACAACAGATGTTGATGTTGATTGCATGGATGAAGATGAACTCACTAAAGCCAAGGAGAGATTGGAACAAAAAGGTTAAGGTAATAACCAGAACAATTGATACTATGAAAAAATTGCTTCTAGTACCTATTTTTTTATAGTACATAGATGACATTGAAAACTTGAATATAACATTTGATGAATTTGATGGCTATTATAAGAGTTTGATAAAGATTGCAGAGGAGAGGGAAAAAAAGAACTAATCTAAGAAGAAGCTATCTGAAGTTTTCCATTCCATCTCTTGGGACTTGAGAATTTTGAAAACTACTACTGCAAATGCTAAGATTTGCATTGGACATGGAAGGAAGCTATTCAGTTACTACATGAATCCTATCAGGCATCTTAAGAGCATTAAAGACATCATTGCCAAGGAAAGGGAAACTTTGAATAATATGATAGACAGTTGTGAAACCTCTTCACAATATGTAATATAATTAGAAAAGGAAGTAAAAAGAATTTTGGAAAAATTAGATGTATTGGATAATGAGAAAGGTAGATTACTAACTAGATTCAATTTGCTGAAGAGTTCAATCACTCCTAAGCTATCCATAATTGAAGCACACTTATCAGATTTGTAGAATACTACAAATTCATTGACTAACTCTATGCCTACAAAGTTGAAATAAGAAGAGACTGCATCATTTGCATTGAATGGACTAATTCATTTTATTCAACTATTGCTGAAGTCAAGGAATACAAAAGTGAAGATCTTGGAAGATTCCTTTCAAGATAATCTAAAACTGGTGAGAAAGCACTAATTTTATTACTTTGTATGCACCTTTGTCATTATTGTCAAAGGGGGAGAAGAGAATAAAAATGAATGGGATAAGAAAGAGTAAAATAAATAAAGAGAAGGAGAAGATAATGTATAAGGGAAGAAGTGAAAAAAAAAATAGAGAAAGAAGGAGAGACAATTTTGTTGGAACACTTAGTCATTTTTTTTGTTAAGTGTTGCCATCAATGCCAAAGGGAGAAATTGTTGGCAAGTGATATATTATGCATGATGAGATTCACTTTTTGGTTTTTTTATGGAAACACATCTAGGTTACAGATCAATTCCCTTGAAGTTGAGTTTTGATGACTCTGAAATCGACTAAGTACAGAAGTAGAGTTACAGAGGTATTTTGGGTATCGAAGATCCAGATAAATGAATTAGGGAAAGAGAGCTTAGATTAAGATAGTATGAGGTATATGTGACCTCCACATAAGATAATTTTTGTTTTTGTAAATTTTATAGCAAGTTAGAGAGATTTGAAGACAGATAGACATCAGCAAAATAGTGATACAAAGCAGTTGGATAGAAACGATGATTCAGAGAGTATGACATGGACTCCTAGCAATCAGAGCTGGATTATGGTTTTTGATATCCTACACTTTAGTTATGTAATAACACAAACTTTTCATTTGATATTTGTTTTATTAAATGTATTTTGTATTGAGAGCCGACTATGTAATATTTGGTTAAGAGAGCCGACTTGGTTAAGAGTTAAGATATATATGGAGAACTTTTTGTTGAGCGAATATAGTGGATGAGAGATGATTGGATGGATGATATGACATGAAATTTGCAGAGCAGAGGATGACAGAGATCATTGATGAGCTATGACAGGAACTATCTAAGCATTAAAGATGCTTGTTTTGTTCATTATTGAGAACATTTTGTAATAGAATTACATTGTAAGAGTTGTAAGCTCAGTTGGCCCCTAATAGGGTGTTGTGTACCTTTAACAGGGTTTTAATTCCTTTAAAAAGGAAATGTACTATGTAATATTTAGATCCTAATAGGGCTAGGTCTCCTAACAGGGACACTATACTTTAGTGCATGCTTGTGGGTACCATCCCCACTAGGGTTTTCCCTTGGCCAGGGTTTCCTCGACAACAAATTATGGTGTTATGAGTACTGTGTTATTTTCTTATGTTCTTTTCATTTCTACAAGTATATGGTTAATTTTTAATTGGTTGAAAATTTTTAGTAAGTGATGTAATACTGATTCACCCCCCCTCTTAGTATTACCTAATCCCAACATTTCCACCTTTCCATTCAGTCTTTCCTTTATCTTGAGATGTGTCTGAATTTGACTCATCTAGTTCAGATCTACTTTTTTCACCATGAGATCTACCTCTTCCTCTAGGGAATCTACCACCTCTACCTCTTTTTCTTTGTTCATATCTTATGTTCAACTTTTCCTCAGCTTTTAGGGAAAATTTATGTCTCCTTAATGCTTTCCATCTTGACAAAATTGATTTCATCTTGTATGGAAATTCTCAATCCATTTAGGTATCTTGTAACTCTTTCCACTTCATCTTCATCATGTCTAGATCTGATGTCCAATCTATCAAATTTCTCAGTGTAGTCTTTGACTGATTTTTCTTTCTGCTTCAAACTTTGCATTCATAAAATTAGGTTAATCTAATAATCTCAAGGTAGAAACTTGCCTTTCAATTTGTTTACCATTTTATCCCATTCCTTGATTTTGTCTTTATCTTTCTTCTTCTGGTCCAATTGCAGGTGTTGCCACCATAAGGATGCATGACCTTTCAGCTTTGTGCTTGTAATCTTCACCTTCTTATCCTCTGCTACATTCTCATATTCAAAATACTTTTGCATCTAAGTTATCTAGTCAATCAATTCATCCGAATCCAATTTTCCACTATACTCAGGAGGGTTAAACTGAGGTCTGGATTTCAAACTTGTCAAAGCTTTCAAGAATCACTCTTCTTCTTGATTCATCACAGGTGCAGGTGCAGATTCACCTTGAACCTCTTCAATTTCATCATCACTAACAACCTCAAGATGTCTTCCTCTTCTTTGGGCTTTCTCAATAGCTTCCAATCTAGAAACCATCTGTATAAGTATATCAGCTAGACCTGGATCTACATTTCCTCTCCCATGAACCATCTTGAATTCCTTTGCAATTGTAGGTGAGATCAAAATCTTCTACCCCACAACAATACCAACTAGGATTAGGGTTTACAAGAAGGAACTTAGATCTCACTAATGCTCTGATACCACTTGACGTAAGGCATGGCTAAGATGGGGCTAAAGGCTCTCCCTTCTATCAAACCACCTTGCAGAACCAATGCGGAAACCAAACAACATAGTGAGAGAAGAAAGAACTGAGATCCTTTATCATTAATTTATCAAAATCATTACATGCTAGGTTGTAAGGCATTCCCAGTTTTAGCCATATACATAGCAATGAATTAAAGATTGATCTTCATACCATAGAGATCACAGACCTTTGATCTCAATATCTAAACATTTTCTTTCTTTCCCTAAGACTACTACCAAAACTAAGAACATACAAACAAATATATACAAGAGCCCACCAAAGAGGTCAGTGCCCAAATTCTAAATAGGGAACCAGATTTAGGTCCACACAAATCCCAATGAGATATCCCACATTAATGCAGCAATGGAAATTAAATGTAGAAGTTGGCCAAATCAGGATAAATATCTCGAGAAGATGATCACTAAAAATCAGCAACCTTCGGTGAGGATAAACCCAAGCTTCAGACAACCTATCGGTAAAGATATCACCAAAATTCATCTGTAAATCATACCCAAGCATCAGAAAACCCATCGGTAAAGAGATCACCAAAATCCGTTGGTAAAGCATACCTAAGCAACAGAAGACAAACTACAAATAAAAAGTAAACATCTTTTTGGTTGAGCATGATTTCCAATGACCCAAGATGCTCTTGCATTAGATCAAAAAGATCTAAGAAATGAATGGCATCCTTTTACTACTGATCCTCATCTACAATTATGCATGTGCATAGTCAAGACATACACTCCTAAAAGAAAAATGGGGAGTACCACATAGTGAATACCAACAACAAAACAAATAAAGAGAGGTCAAACACTTCACACAATGCCTTGAAGGTAATAGAAATGATTCCCTAGCTCTCAAAGCTTGTAGGTCATCAAGCATTCCAAATGCAAAGATGTAAACAATGCCAGTATTAAACAATGAGCTTATAAACAATGCATGATTCCCTAGCTTGCAGCCCGCAAGCCATCAAGACATTTCCTCATGAATGATCATAAATGGGGAGTACCACATAGTGAATATCAACAACAAAACAAATAAAGAGAGATCAAACACTTCACCCAATGCCTTGAAGGTAATAGTAATGATGCCCTAGCTCTAAAATCTCATGGGTCGTCAAGCATTCCAAATCCAAAGATGTAAACAATGCCAGTATTAAACATTGAGCTCATAAACAATGCAAGATGCCCTAGTTTGTAGCTCATGATCCATCAAGACATTTCCTCATGAAATGATCATAAATAGGGAGTACCACATAGTGACTATCAACAACAAAGAAAATAAAGAGAGATCAAACACTTCACACAATTCCTTGAAGGTAATAGAAATGATGCCCTAGCTCTCAAAGCTCACGGGTCATCAAGCATTCCAAATGAAAAGATGTAAACAATGCCAGTATTAAATAGTGAGCTCATAAACAATGCATGATGCCCTAGCTTGCAGCCTGTGAGACATCAAGACATTTCCTCATGAATGATCATAAACGGGGAGTACCACATGGTGAATATCAATAGCAAAACAAATAAAGAGAGATCAAACACTTCACACAATGCCTTGAAGGTAATAGAAATGATGCTCTAGCTCTCAAAGCTCACAGGTCATCAAGCATTCCAAATGCAAAGATGTAAACATTTCCAGTATTAACATTCATATTGTTTGACATTAAATTAACAAATGTCAAGAAAATTAAATTGAGTTCATGAGAAGACAAATCTCAAATGCCTACCTCAAGTCATGGCTTCCATATGACTGGTCGGTGCTCTATTTGTTATATACATATACATATATACATACATATATATACATATATATACATACATATATACATATACATATACATATATACCTACATATATATAGATATATACATACATATATATACATATATTTGTATGATGTTATTGTTGTCATTGCATGCTTGTTGTTGTTGTGTATATGGAGTTTCCTAATATTAACATTACTAGCAAGCTCGAAACCATAAATAGGGTATATGCTTCAGCTAGATTATTGGTCCCATTGGGTAAAGAAATACATTTAAATGCTAAAACTATACCCCTATGATTGTGAAGACACATACCACATCCAAACTTGCCAGGGTTTCCTCATGTAGAGCCATCAAAATTTAACTTTAAAGACTTATTATCATGAGGAATCCATCTAAATTTTGAATGATCCCCCTTCTTTTTTTTTCTATTTGGGATCATAAATGAAGGGGTTTGAATCATATTCAATGACTTAAGAAAATTAGTATCCCAATTTGTGAAGTTGCAATTGTGAATTTTATCTTTAACATGGGAATTAACCACCTCTAAAATGGATTTCTCTAGTTTTTTTATAACAACTTCCACTGGTGAAGCATAATTTCTAAATATTTTGTTGCTACATTCCCACTAGATATCCCAAACAATCATAACTTGTGCATAGAGCCAAATACATGAGAAGAAAGATCTGGAATGAAGAATGGGCTATGATTGGAAAAATCTAACAAATTGTTCAGAAATAGCATGGAGATGTTCAATTTTCCCACCACATGTTGCCATCAAATTTGAGAAAAGGGGCATAATAATAGTAAGTGGTCAACATTTTCAATTTCTTCCTGATATAACACACACTGAAAAGATTGGGAAATATTGAATTTATGAAGTCACTAGTCAGATTCCTTTTGCTAATTGCTAGCCAAGTGAAACATCATGCCTTTGGTAGAATCAGTTTGTTCCAACATAGGATATATGCATGTTGTTTAGTCATGTTTTGGTCCATTAGAAAGAGGGCCTTATACCCATCTTTAATACTATAATCACCATTTTATGATGGGGCCCAAACTACATGTTTTCCCTGGCCAATTCTTTTCCTTTTTTTTCTTATTTTGGAAGAACAAGAGCTTTATTTTATTTTTTATTTTTTGGGGAAAGAAGGAGATTTATTTGTTTGAAAAACACAAACACATGATCTTATTAATATTATAGATAAAATTACAAAATGTGGTGTTTTTTTTGTTCTACTGATTTTTTATAACTAAATTTTTTCCATGACCAATTCATTTTTTTGTTAAGGCTGTCTATTTGGCGACTGACAAACAGATCTACTAACTTGTCTCTGCCTTTTAGTTTTAATGTGTTGCTAAAATTGGGCTATTTTTCCTCTATTTTTTCCAATAGTTTTGGGTCAATATTTTTCACATGTCATTTTTTCTTTGTTTTGATGGTATTTTAATGACATGTATTTTAAATTTTCTATGAATTTAGAAACTAGCAGCCTAGATAAATCCTACTGAGGTGTCCCCACCAAAGTGTACAAAAGAAACATACATTAATTAAAACTATAGATGAAGTGCCAATAATGTGGTAGGTTATACCATATATTTTTTTATACACTATTTGTTTCATTGAGACCCTGAGATTGGCATTTGTAATGTATTTTCTATTATTGGATCAATGTTGCCATATTGTTGAGGCTGTAGATGCATTGAATCATCACTACCATTCTATTTTGATAGCATGCTAGCTTGAAGGTATTTTTAGGTTTGAGATGTGAAAAAATGCTTCTTGATAACACATTTGATATTGAACATAGTTCCTTAGCATAGTTTACTATGCTAAGGAACTATGTTATAAAATTTCAAGGCATGAAATTTTATAACTATACATATATTTTATGAGTATAACTAAACAATAGAAGAACACCCACATGACTTGGTTGTGATTGGTCTATGAAAGGTTTTGGTTTTCCTTTCCCAATTGAGATATCATCCTAAGATTCAAAAAGACCAAGGTAATAATAAGTCTTGAACATAAATTCATGATTGTGATCCTCAAGTAGGATTTGTATGCAAAGGAAGAACACTTATATAGGTTTACCCACACAAGGACAATGGTTTCATTCATCTTTATTTCAAGTGCTCTTGGGTACTTTCCTTGGCCTCTAGGCTTGGTCATCCTATAGGGGTTGAACCAAAATTATGAAGGCAATAAGGACACATAGAAAAATAGGGACTTTAGACTTATGTTGAATCCTTAGTAATGGTTATTGTTACCATATTTTTCATGCCCATTCCAATTTGGTAACCTAATTACTAGATGAGTGACTACAGTACCCTAGTTTGCATTATTAGATGATCTTGTTTAATTTGTGTTCATTTCATGAAAAGATACATGTAAAGGAAAAGAAATTTTTGCATCTAAAGATTACATGTATGTATATGACAAATAACTTCTTTATACTATACAAGGAAAGGATCTGAAAGATAAAATAATCTGGGCTCACACAGGCCATGATCATAGCCAACTTTCATAATAATATGAAAGAGTATAGGCATACATAAGAGGATGAACATAAATAATAAGGGTACCAGACATTGCCTGAAGTGATGAATTTTTTAACCAGGTATGAATCCAGTGTGCTCCTGTGTGATCCATAACATGCAAAGAAAAGAGAGATGGGGGTTAGATCAAAAATATCTAAGCAATGAATGACATCTTATTACTACTGATCCTCATCTACAACTATGCATGTTCATATTCAAGTCATACACTTCTTAAAGAAAAACGGGGAGTACCACATAGTGAATATCAACAGCAAAAAAAATAATGAGAGATCAAACACTTCACACAATGCCTTGAAGGTAATAAAAATGATTCCCTAGGTCTTAAATATCATGGTTCATCAAGCATTCCAAATGCAAAGATGTAAAAAATGCCAGTTTTAAACAGTGAGCTCATAAACAATGCATGATGCCCTAGCTTGCAGCCTACGAGCCATCAAGACATTTCCTCATGAAATAATCATAAAAGGGGAGTACCACATAGTGAATATCAATATAAAAACAAGTAAAGAGAGATCAAACACTTCACACAATTACTTGAAGGTAATAGAAATGATGCCTTAGCTCTCAAAGCTCGCGGTTCATCAAAAATTACAAATGCAAAGATGTAAACAATGCCAGGATCAACATTCATATTGCACCATTAAATCAACAAATGTCATCAAAATTAAATTGAGTTAATGATAAGACAAAGCTCAAATTCCTACCTCAATTCGTGGCTTCCATATACCAAGATTCCAATCTTCCACAGTTAGGGCCCTCTTCACGCACGATGGTATGTGGTCACGAAAATAAGAAATGAGCCTTTCTTTTTCTTTTTTTTGTTTATAATCACGCGGGTGTCAAAATTATGACCGTACTATTTCTATTATGACAGCATTAGGACACTTGAAAAAAAATACAAAAATCACACACAAATGGTAGTGTCGTTGCAAATTGGCATCGAAATTTGACCCCAAATATTGTAGTAAATATACAAATAATTATTTAACCCCTTGCTAAGATACAAAAGTAAACATCAATTATAATACATCAAATATACTCCAAGATCCGCAATCCACACTCACAATCCATAATATATGCTACATCTCTAAAGTCGGGCACCAAATAGGTCTCCTCCAGAATACACGCCACAGCTGGCGTCACCAACATGTCCATGAAAATCAATCAATATCCAACATTCCTTAATGTGTCCTTTTTCATCCCATAAGATCACATACTCTGAAACATCTTCACTTATAAGATAAACCCAAAACACAAAGACCTTCTCTGTCAAGCATTGTTGTCACAGTCCAGAAACCAATCTTCACTAAATCATCTGTAACATCACCAATATGTAACCTCAAGTCAAGAAACCTTAGGAATAAGGTCATCACACATCCTCCTCCATATCCTTATCTTTGATCATTTTAAATCATCTGTATAGTGTTCGTACACTTTTGTCAATTAAATAACCATTTTGTTCTCTCCATGAAACCATATTTTGACATCAGTGACAAAACATGAATATCAATAGCTTAAATAGCACCCAAATCTAATATCATCCAATAATCTCCCCTTTTGGCATTGATGGAAACATATGGTAAAATCCATCAACCAAAAAAGTACTCTCTCTCAATACAATCTTCTCAATATCCTCAACACAAATCTCCCGAAAATAGTAGGTATTTTCACATAGAATATTTTCCCCTTTGGAAGCAATGGAAAAGGGTGCCATAACTCATCTTTAATCTTCAGTAAGGTGTATCTTTCTCAAATCTTCATGTCTAACATCCAGGTGTAAAATCACCCAAATGTGCTCCATAGTGTTCTTCCAATCACTCCCCCTGAGGAGTACATCCATACATCAGGTCCATAAAATGATATATCTTTGAAAGCCACTGGACTGATGCATGTCTGCATCAATTAATTATCACTGGGAGGGGTTCTCACCCAAGCATGCTTCTGAGATATTCAAAAGAATCTTTAGGAAAAGGTTTTGTAAATATATCTACTATCTATTCCTTTGTGCTAATATACTCTTGTCTAATCTCTTTCTCTACTACCTTCTCCCTCAAGAAAGGATACTTAATAGAAATATGTTTAGTCTTTGAATGCATTACCTGATTCTTTGACATATTCACTATGCTAGTGTTATCACAATGGATAACTAATGACTCATCAAAAATTATTCCAATTTCCTTCAGCATTTGTTTCATCCAAACAACTTGTGTACAATTTATTGCAGCAACAACATACTCTGATTCAGAAGTAGACTACGAAATACAGTCCTGCTTCTCACTTAACCAAGAAACCATCCTTTTCCCAAGGAAAAATACACTACCACTTGTACTCTTTCTATCATCCACATTACTTGCCCAATCAGAATCAGTGTAAGCTTGTAAAATAAAGTCATCTGATTTTCATACCACAATCCATATTCTATTATTCCTTTCAAGTATCTGAAAAAAAAATCACAATAGCAAAGTGTGCCTCTTTAGGATCTGCTTGATATCTTGCCACAATTCCAACTGCATTGGAAATATTTGGTCTAGTGTGAGTTAGATATTATAGACCACCAATCATCAATCTGTACTTTTTTTGAAAAACACTTTGAGTCTCATCATTAATAGTCAGTTTGTATACAGTCACCATGGGTGTCCAAACAGGTTTATAGTCTTCCATTCCAAATTTATTCAACACTTCCTTAAGATACTTGGTCTGAGATATAAAAATACCACTCTTACTCTGATTAATTTGCAAACCAAGGAAAAATTTCATCTCACCAATCACTGACATTTCAAATTCATTTTTCATTTCTTTAGAGAACTTCTTACTCATCTTATCATTGCCTCCAAAAATGATATCATCAACAAAAAATTCTATGATTAAGATTCCATCTTTGTTAGTTCTTAAATATAAATTGTTGTCTGCATTACCTTTTCTGAAACCAAGATGAAGTAAATACTTGTCCAGTCTTGCATACCATGCTATTGGTGCTTGTTTCAGTCCATACAATGCTTTCTTCAACTTACAAACCATTTCTTCATTTTCTGTGAAAGGAAATCCATTAGGTTGCTCTATGTATACTTCTTCTTCCAAATCTTTATTCAAGAATGTTGACTTCACATCCATATAATATAATTTAAATTCTTTATGTGCAGCATAAGAAAGAAATAATCTTACAGCTTCTAGCCTAGCAACAGGAGCAAATGTTTCTTCAAATTCTATGCCTTCTTTTTGCGAGTAGACTTTACAAACCATTCTAGCCTTATTTCTTACCATTGTTCCTTCCTCATCCATCTTGTTTCTAAAAACCCATTTAGTTCCTATCACATTTTTCTTCTTAGGTCTTGGAACCAATTCCCAAGTACTATTTTTATTTATTTGTTCAAGTTCTTCTTGCATAGCTTTAGTCCAAGATTCAACTTGAGAAATCAAACAAATTTCATCTCTAACTCTAGATATAGTCATCATACCTTTACTTGCATCACCAATTATTTTTTCTTCAGGATGGTTCTTCTTAACATACCTCAGAGTCTTAGGAGTCTTAGTAAGCTCAATTAATTTATCTTCAATCTCATTATCAACCATCATAGGTTCTTCAAGTTCAGTAGTGACCTCTTTTATCTCTGAAATCTTACTACAGATATACATTCTTTCCTGAATCTAAAAAATTTCATCTATCCTCACATTAGCGCTTTCAATCAACTTTCTTAATCTCAGATTGAAACATTTATATGCTTTTATCTTAGTAGAATAACCAATAAAAATACCTTCATCACTTCTAGCATCAAACTTCCCTATCTCATCATCTCTTTTGATATAATATTTCCTTCCAAATATTCTAAAATATTTTATAGTAGGTGTATGATCAAACCATAATTCATAAGGAGTCTTACATGTAGCTTATCTGATATGAATTATATTCAAGGTGTACACAACAGTACCAAAAGCTTCCCTCGAATGAATATGTGATACATTTTCTTCTAGCAGCATAGTTCTTGCAACATCTAATATTGTTCTATTTCTTTGCTCTGCTATCCCATTCTATTGTGGTGTCCTAGGTGCAGATATATGTCTGAATATTCCATGCTCTTCACAATAGGAATTAAATAAATCTGATGTAAACTCACCACCTCTGTCTGATCTCAAACATTTTATCTTTAAACTAGATTCATTCTTAGCTTTTGCTTTGAATAACTTGAATATGTCAAATGCTTCAGATCTCTCTCTCAAACATGTAACCCGCATCATTCTAGAAAAGTCATCAACAAAAAGTATAAAGTACATTTCACCATAATAAGATATTTTTTCATGTAGGACCACACAGATCTGTATGTACCAGATCCAACTTCCTTTTGCTGAATAAGATTTTCTTTTAAAACTGCTTCTAGTCTTCTTCCCCATAACACAATCTCTACACATAGTGTTATATTGTTTTATAATCTTAGGTAGATCTCTCATAGCATTAATCATACTTGCCTTTACAATGTTATCAAAGTTAACATGAGAAAATCTTCTATTCCATAACCAATTTTCATCAACCATTGCAATAAAACAAGAAGCTTCAGATGTATTTAGTTCAAATACATTACCTCTAGATTTAGTACCAGATGCGATCAAGTCTCTTGATTTACTTCTAATATAACATTTTACATCAATGAATTTAAATTGATAATATTTGTCCACTAACTACCCAACACTCAACATATTATGCTTAAGTCCATCAACAAGCAGTATATTATCAGTATTAGTCTTTCCATCCAGAGAAATAGATCCAACTCCAATGATAATCTTAGGAGTGTTATCACCAAATCTAACTGTAGACACCCTAAAATGGACAGACTTTCAACTTGACATTAAAAACTCTAATTTTATTCTATAAATTAATGGTTTTTTAATCATTAATTAATCATCTATTTTCTTCTAAATTCATTTCATCTATTAATTAAATGGTTTTTTAATCATTAATTAATCCTCTATTTTCTTCTAAAATCATTCCCCAAATCATCTAATCAATTTCCAAAATTAATTAAATAATTAATTTTATTTAAATAATTAACCTTAATTGATTAATTACAAATAATTAATTAAATTCAATTTCCTACAGTTTAAATTGAAATATTTAAACCTAATAATTAAATTATTCCAATTAAATTAATTTAATTTCATTCAATAAATCAATTCTAAATAAAAAAGAATTCAATTATCTCACATGTTAAAAACTTTAATTACATAAATGAATTAAATATTCATTTATTTTCAAAGAGATAATCCTTAATCAGATCACATGGGTTACTCCACCCATCTCTCCATTTCACATGGGTAACTCCACCCATCTCTCCAGTTCACATGGGTTACTACACCCGCCTCTTCAGTTCTAAAAGGTAACTCACAATTAGCTCTCCAGTCAACCAAACTCTATCTCCTCTTTACCAATTGAAGAGGTGGAGTTTACTGATGGCTTCTCCACTTCCCTTTGATCTCAACCATTCATATCCCTATCTCTAGGAGTGATCTCAACCATTAACATCATCCTTAATTCCTATATAATAAACCCTTCCTGCCCATTTGAAGGATCCAGGATTTCAAGCTTATGTGCACCATTACTCCATCAGATTGGTTCAAGCATCAAGCCTTCTTACGATCATACATCTAGGATTTAAGAATCTCATGCACCATTACTCCGTCAACTTGGTTCTAGAATTCAAGTCATCTTGTGATCACACACCCATTTCAAGTATCAAATTCTTGATGCTTTTCAAGTCATAGACGTTGCCCACACTAATACTAAGCATCAAAAATAGCATTTTAGAAGGAGTAGAGAGAGACAATAGAAGTTTCAAGCACTTTGGGGTTTGCATTCATTTTTTTTCCTTTCTTTTCTTTTATATTTTATTGGTTATGTTCTAAGTTATTCATTATTGGTAGCTTTGTGTATTAGATTTCTATCATTGCAAACCGGTGCTACTAACCCTCGTCATTGCAAAGCTTGGGAACCAATAAAATGTACACAAATACACAAAGCTAGCAATAACGAATAACTTAAAACATAACCAATAAAATGTACAAGCAAAGAAAGGAAAACAAATGAATGCAAACCCCAAAGTGCTTGAAAATTTTATTGTCTATCTCTACTCCTTTCGAAACATTGTTTTTGATGCTCAGTATTGGTGTGGGAAACATCTATGAATTGACAAGCATCGAGAATTCGATACTTGAAATGGGTGTGTGATCGTAAGATGGCTTGAATGTTAGAACCAAACTAATGGAGTAATGGCACACGAGAGCTTTAAATCCTAGATGTATGATCCCAAGAAGGCTTGATGCTTGAACCAACCTAACGGAGTAATGGCGCATGTAAGCTTGAAATCCTAGATCCTTCAAATGAGCATGAAAGCTTTATTATATAGGAATTGAGGATGATATGAATGGTTGAGATCAATCCCAGAGATAGGGTGATGAATGATTGATATCAAAGGGAACCAGAGAAGCCATCAGTAAACTTGACCTCTTCAATTGGTAAAGAGGAGATAGAGTTTAGTTGACTAAAGAGCTAATTGTGAGTTACCTTTTTGAACTGAAGAAGTGGGTGGAGTTACCCATGTGAATTGGAGAGATGGGTGAAGTTACCCATGTGAACTGGAGAGATGGGTGGAGTAACCCATGTGATCTGATTAAGGATTATCTCTTTGAAAATAAATGAATATTTAATTCATTTATGTAATTAAAGTTTTCAACATGTGAGATAATTGAATTCTTTTTGATTTAGAATTGATTTATTGAATGAAATTAAATTAATTTAATTGGAATAATTTAATTATTAAGTTGAAATATTTCAATTTAAACTATAGGAAATTAAATTTAATTAATTATTTGTAATTAATTAATTAAGGTTAATTAATTAAATAAAATTAATTATTTAATTAATTTTAGGAATTTGATTAGATGATTTGGGGAATGATTTTAGAAGAAAATAGATGATTAATTAATGATTAAAACCCCATTTAATTAATATATGAAATAAATTTAGAAGAAAATAGATGATTAATTAACGATTAAAAACTATTAATTAATAGATTAAAATTAGTGTTTTTAATGTCAAGTTGCAAGTCTATCCATTTTAGGGTGTCTACATTTCCCCCTCTTTGATGCAATGTGATTCATCACGTTGTGTCAAAGAATTTTCAGATTTGATCCTGCCCCAATGACTGCAGGTGGACTATATGCCCCCTCAACAAATTAAGCATAGAAAATGCGTCAGATGATAATTAATTTGTTGAAAATGTGAATCACTATATGATGATGATGAATGCATTCCTATGTTAGTTATGATGTTGTTGATGATGGATGCATTTATTAAATGATCTACTATGCACATGTTCTATATTTTTCTTATGCAATAAATGAATACAATCTACTATGCACAAAATATCTAAGTAAATGCATGTGTTAGTTAGAAGACAATTAGTGGAAATGTGTTCTCTGGGATGTGATTTGATAAATATGGAATGATAGAAAAGAATTTTTTATTTTTTGATAGATATGAATTGATAGAATGGATGAGTGACCCAAGTCACTGTCGCGTTTCCAATTTTTTTCATCATTGCACCTTTTGTTTTTGAAATCCTGAAGAGTCTCCAATGCATCTAGATCACATACCATCTGGATGCCACCATGACCTCTTGATAACTAGAAGGAGTAGAGAGATTTAATAGAAAGAGAACTTAGTGCACCCAAATATTGACCATTTGGGTTTAGCTATGTTCCCTGTTTGAAAAGAAAGAGAGCCAAAACCACCCAGATATTGACCATCTTGATACCGCTTTTCCCTCTAAACAATCCAAACAAAAGAAAAAGGAAAACCAAGATAGAACTCCAACGCACCCAGAGTCCATCTGGATAGCACTATGAGCTCTAGATTTTAAAATGAAAGACTGAAAAATCAAGATAGAATTCCAATGTACCCAGAGTCCATTTGGATAGCACTATGAACTCTTGATTTTAAGAAGAAAACCCTAAAAACCAAGATAGAAATTCAATGCACTGAGAGTCCATCGAGATACCACTATGATTCTATTGGTAAATAAACAAGCAGATAACAAAGAAGGAATAGCCAATTCTTTATTAGGGTTAAGCTCAGATCATGGAACTGCATGGTTACTAGATAAGTGATAGTGCCTACCGCATTTATCATAAATCATCATGGCCCTGAAATCAAAGTGAACATTCAACAAACAGCAATCAAAGAAAATAAGTAATGATCCATCATAGCTACTCTCCTCACTTGGTGGATCTTGGAGTAGCATAAGAACATAACCATGAAATATAGATTGACATCTGACCGACTGACTGACTGTCAACATTTTTTATTGTTCCTTGATTTAGTTTGATTCTCTTGATTGGTTGACTCTTTTGATAGGCTTGATTGCTTTGATTGTGTCTAGTTTTAGCAATAGATGACTCATATAAGACTAACCTGTCTAGTTTTGAGCATATCCGTCACTATGTAAGATGATTGATATTGATTGATTTTGATCATTTTGGTGGCTGATCAAGTTGTGTCAGATGGGCCCAATGCTGATTCGCAAAGCTTGTGGTTGTGACATTTGATAGATTGTCTTGGTCGCCAATTTGCTTGTTGATAGATTTAATACATTGATAAAGTTGTGTCATATGGGCCTAATGCTGATTTTCAAATCTCATGATTGTGACATTGATTGACTGGGCTTGATCACCCTTTCGTCTCTTGATAACCAAGTTGGTTTTATTGATTGGGATTTTGCAATTTTTTGATTTTTTTTTATGAAGATTGATTTTTTTTAAGATTTTTTTGATCTTTTTAGGATTTTTGATGAGTTTTCTGATTTTTAGGGATTTTTTTAGGAAATTTAGAATTGCCCCCTAGTTTGGTGGACCAGTACTAGCCATGGATAAGTGTTGGTGCTCAGATGGGTTTATGCTTCTGGATATAGCTTGGGTAACCAGTCTTGCATTTGAAGTGTGCTCAAGATTTTGATCTTGGAGTTCATTGATGGTGAAGCTGGATTTGAACACTTGGTGCATGTTTTCCAGGTTTTCACCAAGGTACCTATTCAATAGCACATTTTTTCTAGGTTTTCACTAAGAGATCAATTTTGTTTTTCTTTACTTTTTTTCTTTTTTGATTTTTTTTGTTGTCACCAAGGCGTTTGATTGCCAGGTTTTCACCAAGGTAACATTTTGTATTTTTATTTTTGGGGTATTTTCTGAATATGTAGATAGTTTCCTTAACCATTGAGACCTCAAGCGTAGAATCTCTTGAGGTTAATGTTGTTTATGTATCTGGGGAGATTATCTCCTTCTAGTGTTGTCAATTGGTATGCCCCACTCTGGGTAGAGTTCACAATGACATATGGTCCTAGCCAGTTAGGCTCAAACTTTCCTGGTTTCACTCTTTCTACTTGGTTCTTTTGATTTTCCATGAGGAAAAGGTCTCCTACCTCAAATTTTTGTGGCCTTGCCTTCTTATGATAATTCCTTCTGAGTCAATTCTGATAGCCTTGTAAGTGGTTGAATGCATGTTGTCTTATTTTGTCTAGTAGTTCCAGTTCACTGAGCCTTACTACTTTGTAGTCTTCATCTGAAATCAGGTTCTTTAATGATATTCTTAAGGATGGGATTTCCACTTCAAGGGGTAGGACGACCTGTGATCCATAAACTAGGGAGAAAGGAGTGGCTCCTGTAGGTGTTCTTACACTAGTTCTATATGCCCATAATATGGGACTAAGCTGTAAATACCAGTCTTGCCTTGATTCGTTAACTATTTTTTTCAATATTTTCAAAATGGTCTTGTTTTTTGCTTCAGCCTGGCCATTCCCTTGAGAATAATAGAATGAAGATAACCATTGTTTTATTTGGAACTATTCACTTAGCTCTTCAACACCTTTTTTCTGGAAGGGTGTACCATGATCTCTTAGGATGGTTTAAGGAATCCTGTATCGATAGATGATGTGGTTGAGTATGAATTTTGATATCTGCTTTCTAGTTATGTAAGTGAGGGGAATTGCTTCCACCCACTTAGTGAAGTACTTTGTTTCTGCTATGATGTATTTGTATCCATTTGTTGAAGGTGTAATTTTTCCCACTAGGTCAAATCCCAACATAGAAAATGGCAATGGTGAAGTGATAGGATTTAATTCTTGGGCTAGTGCATGGATGAGGTCTCCATGAATATGTCATTGCCTACACCTTTGTACATATTTGTTTGCATATTTCTCTACTGTGGGCCAGTAGTATTCCATGCGGATGATCTTCTTAGCTAAGTTGTTGCATACATAGCTCTCTAGGATTCCAGGGAAGTGAGACATTGTAATAGCATTCCATCTAGAATTCATCTATATAGAGTAGTTGAGAGGATGGTATATCTAGAGGCTTGGCGGATGAGGGACTTTTTCTAGTTTCTAGACAAGTTGGGAGGTAAGACACTAGTTTGGAGGTAATTATATACATCTTGGTACCATGGGGTTTCAGGACCAACAAGGACGCATGTTGATTTTGTGATTAGTGCTTGATGTGATGGCATTATGAGTTTATCCACTAGGAACTAGAATTGTGTTTCATTGCCAGGCATATCGATCAGTGATGCTATGGTAGCCATCACATCTGCCACTTTTTTTTGACATCGTGGTATTTTCTTGAAGAAGATGTATTGTAAATTAATATGCAACCTTTCCATCTCTGCTTTATATGGTATTAGCTTCTCATCTTTGGTCATATAATCATTGTTGACTTAGCTAATGACCAACTGCAAATCTCCATAGAATTTAAGGTTCTTGATTCTCCATTGAATTTTTGTTTTTAATCCAATGACCAATGCTTTGTATTATGCTATGTTGTTTGTGCAGGAGAAGTTGAGTCTGAAAGATTTTGGAATTTCATCATTATTCAAAGTGATAAGCACTATTTGTACCCCCACACCATGGCTCATTTACGACCCATCAAGGTATAGTTGTCATATCTTGATCACTAATTATAATGTCATGATAGACTCATCAAGAAATTTATAAATGATAGGCTAGTGATCCTGAATAGGTGCCTCTGCTAGTTGGTCAGCAATCACTTGCCCTTTGATGGCCTTTTTGTCTACGTACTCAATGTCAAACCCGCTTAAGATCATTACCCACTTTGAAAGTCATACAGTGAGTGCTTCTTTTCTTAGGAGGTACTTTTAAGGATCAATATGTGCTATCAACTTTGTTTGGTGACTCAACATATAATGTCTCAGCTTTTGGGAAGCAAAGTTGACTACAAGGCATGGTTTTTCAATTGGTGTATAGTTGATCTCATATCCTACAAAAGTTTTTCTTAGATAGTAGATGGCTCTCTCCTTACCTGTGTCATCATGTTGTGCCAGAAGGATTCCTAATGCTAATTATGTTGTCAAGATATATATATAAGCAATGGTCTACCTAGGACTGGTGGCACCAATATAGGAGACTTGAGGATATAATCCTTGAATATTTGGAATGCTTGTTCACATTGCTCTATCCATATGAATTTGATGTCTTTGTGCAGTAGATGTTGGAATGGGTGGCACTTGTCTTCTAGCTAAGCTATAAATCACCTAATTGATTGGAGCCTTCCTTGTAACCCCCTTAGATTCCTTAGGTTGGTCAGTGGTGGCATGTCCAATATTGCTTTGAATTTCTCTAGGTCTACTTCAATGCCTCTATGTGACACTATGAACCCCAATAGCTTCCTTGTTGTAACCCCAAATGCACATTTCTTTGGGTTTAAACAGACCTTGTATTCTTGCATTCTATCAAATATTGGTCCCAATACTTGTAGATGATCCTTTTGAAGCATTGACTTGGCTAGTATGTCGTCAACGTAGTCTTCCATTGTCTTGTGGATGAGATCATGAAAGATTATTTTCATGGCCCTTTGATATGTTTCTCTAACACATTTTAGACCAAATGACATGATGTTCCAACAATATGTGCCCCAAGGACATGTGAAAGTTGTTTTATGTTGGTCCTTTGGCGCAATCCTTATCTGATTATACCCTAAAAATCCATCCATGAGTGAAAGAATTTGATGTCCATAAATTAGATCTACTATCATATCGATGTTAGGAAAAGGAAATTTATCCTTGGGACAAGCTATGTTAAGATCTCTAAAGTTTGTGAAAATTTGAATCTAACCACTATGCTTTGTAACTAGTACCATGTTAGATATCCAGTCTGCGTATGGGATCGATCTTATGAACTTAGCATCCAGGAGATTTTTCAATTCTACCTTGACTAGCAATGCAACATGGGGATGCATCTTTCTTAGCTTCCGTTTGATAGGTTTGGCATTGGGTAGAAATGGGAGATGATGCAGTAAAATCTTTGGATCTAATCCTGGCATATCTGAGTAGGACCATGCGAAATTGATCATTCTTTCCTTGAAGAAACTGAAGAACTATTCTCTCTCCTTTGGGGTGAGTGATTTTTCCAAGTAGATGTTGTTTGGGTTCTTTTCATCTCCCAAGTTGACTTCCTTTGTTTCTTCTGCTAACATTGCCAACTTTTCCTCTATCAAGGGGAGGATTTCCTTCTTTCCATCTTCTAGCGCCTCAATGAGGTTTTCACTAGAAGATATGTCTTGTTTTATCTTTTTATCATTTTTGTGTCAGTAAGCACCTTTTGGTTTTCACTTACTGGAAATTCTTTTGTCTTTTTCAATTTGTTTTGATGACTAGAAAGAGGGGCTTCCTCCCCAAAGTATGTTGATTTGTCGAGGTCAATGGAGTGTTCTTGACAACTGGACCAATCTAGATAGGTAGAATGCTAATACTTTTAGAGGATCTTTCCTCTTCATCATAAGCTCTGATATTTATCCTTCTTGTGACATAAATGCTGGATTTTGAATAGCCTAATTGCTTGATTAACTTTAGAGTATAGATGTTTAATCTAGTCCCACCATCAACAAGGACTCTACGGATAGCACTTTTTTGTACCTAGACAAGCAAGTGCAAGGGATCATTATGCAAGGGTTTATGCGGTGGCACATCATGGTCTATGAATACATGTTTGTTAGAATCTATATGGATAACCATCATTTGGAATCTCTCAGTTGTTATGTCCCTTGGGATAGCTGCATTCTAAAGGGCTTGGTCAAGTGCTTGTTTATGCTACGGAGATATGTGCAAGAGGTCAAACATGGAGATCTAGGTAGGCATGTGTTTTAGCTAATCTACCAGGCTTGTTTGTGGATCTGAGGTTGCTTGAGGGTCGGCTGGTGTAGCAGATGACGAAGGTACTCCTTGCAAGACAACTCTAGTATGATGCATGGTTACATCACATTTGTTACCTTGGTCTCTGATAGTGATCGTAGCCACATGGCTATCTGAAGGATTGAGGCAATTGATAACATTATCACTGTTGGCATAAGTATAGTTGAGTTGTTTTGACAGTCCACCAGACCTAGAGTCTTTCCCTTTATTGTGATCATGAAAAGTATCATTGAATATCGTATGATTAGTTGTTCCTTTGGTTTGGGTATTTGTTACATCGATGACCCCTGTGTCATTCAGATCTTGGGTAGCGTGTTTCAATCGGTAGTAGTTGGGTGTTTTGTGTCCCTTCACCTGATGAAACTTGCAGAAATCATTTTCATTGTACCACCTTGGTTTGTTTGCACCATGTTCAAATTTCCTAGTTTCTGGGAGAGTGATAGTGTTGGATTGTATCAGATTTCGTAAAGTTGATTCTATCAGCTCTCCTAATGCTGTGAAATCTTGTTATTGGAATTGAAACCGTGGTTTGCGTTGAGTCTATTGCTAACTATTTGACACAGCAGCCACTTGGACAGGGTGAGGTTGGTTTTGAGTGTATGCTTTTGGAGTGTGCACCGTAGGTTGTTGGTTGGCCACAGGTGTGCCTTGTAGTGACACTTTGGGTTGTACGTAGTTTACTGTCTTCACATCAATGACACCATCATTGGTGACATTTTTGTTTTTATTCCACCACTTAGCTTTGTGCATTGCAATTTTGTTTGTATTTTTTTGGGTCAGATCTGCAAGGATTCCTTTTTTGACTAAGTTCTGCTCACAATGAACTCCTCGTTCAATGAGTTGTGTGAAGTTTGAAGCTAACTACAATTATGTTGTGAATGACATGTCTAGAATAAAATTGTTAATGAATATGATTATTAGGTCTTACTCAGGTACATCATACGTTATTTAGTTTGCAGTATTCCTCCTCTCTATAGGAATTTTACAAAAGACTCTCCATCCTTCTATTTGATATTGCAAAGGTCCTTGATACTAACCTTGTGCTCAATGTTATGATGGAAGTGGCTGATGAACTTTTCAGCCAATTCACCCCAAGAAAAAATTCCATGAGGTAAATGGGAGAACCATTCCATTGCTGGTATGGCTAAGCTTTGTGGGAATAGTCGCATTAAGTATGTCTCATCATGTGTTACTTTGACACAACTAGCAAAAAACTCTCGGATATGTTCAATAGGGTTGGTATTGCCCCTATATTTGTCAAATTTTAGTATAAAGAAGTGAGTTGGGAATGGAGACATGTGAAGAGAGTGATCAAAGGGGTATGGGTATAAATCCTCTGCAGTGTAGGATTTAGTTTGCCCCTAATTTTGCATATCCATCATTTGGGTTTGAAGTGTCTGCATTTGTTGGATCAACATGTCTGTTTGATATTGAGGCTGATGTGTGACATTGTACTTCTGTATTGTAGTAGGTATGAGGTTGCACCTCTACGTCCCTTGAGTAGGAACATATGACCTCATCCTTGGGACTTGGTATTGATTTCCCACCACATGATTCTGAAATGGGGGCACATGAGTGGCCCACGGTGGGTTTTTTTGTATTTGTTGTTGGGATTGGGGATGTTGTTGTTGTTGAAACTGTGGTTGATATTGCTAGGGTTGGTATTGTTGTTGCTAAAGCTAGGGTTGCTACTATTGGGGTTAAGGTTGTTGCAGCTGAGGCTGGGGTTGTTTCTATTGGGGTTGAGGTTGTTGTTGTTGGACTTGGATGAGAAAAGGCATAACCTTGGGTGGGCATTGACTGAAAGTCAAACCTATAGAGATGGATCCCTATGGGAATGATGTGTTGACCCCAAGGCTAGTAGAGATTGACTATTGTAGTGGCATGGTTGTGAAAAGGTTACTTCTTGTTGTTGGGATGGAAGGCATATCATGAGAGCCTGATTGGCCAGGCCATGAGACCGAAGGTGGAGGGATATTAGTGACCATGGGTACACTTAGTTGGGAGCTTTCATGCTTTGAGTGGAAGATGTGCTTGCTTGGTTTGATTGGGTATTGTCTATGCCAATGCTGGTATTGTCAAAGGTGGGAAAATTTGAGAAACCACAGGTTGTATCTGAGAGGGTTGAGTAGTGTTTTGACCTACGAGAGAGTTTTCAGGCCATATGGTCAACACACTAAATTCAATGGGACTTTGAATCCTTTCTTTATCAGCATGGCTAAGAAATATTTAGGGTTCCTCTCTACAATAGTGTCAACTACTTGTGTGGAATAAGCATCTTTCTCTATATCTTCAAGCTCATCTTCTGTGAAATTTTGGAACAAGACTGGCCCATGGAGATTTTTAACAAATAGAGCAGAACTGGTATTTGTGAAAGGATCATCTTCTCACTCTGTTTCCCAAGTAGGGAATTTGTTGATATATGACTCATCAGGCTATGTTCTAGCCTTCAACCTTGTGGAAGGCCCTCCTTGAGGTGTTTGAGACATAGTGTGGTCGAGATTTTATGACTAAAACAAGTGATATAAAGCAAACAAAAAAGGATAACCTTTCTAAGGAAGTCCGAGTTATGTTTTGGACAAAGGTAATTCTAAGGATAGATATTCATTTATCTTGATCTCAAAGTTTTGATGATGTAAAAATAATATTTTTCGACCTTTACCTAGGACAAAGTCACTGATAGAGATAATGATGATGTTTGAGATGATGAGATCAAGATATTTCGAGTCTGAACTTTCCAACTAACAATGTTTTAGACAATAATCGTGCTTTTCAAAGAAGGGATGATCTTTAATGTTTAGAGATTCACACAATGTTATTTGCATTTTTCTAGGATAGACACTAGTCTTTAACACAAAATGGAGAGTATTTTCAAGGTTTTTAGGTCAAAATAGGTGTAAAATATCTCTGGTTAACTGCAGCGCAACTCCATCGATTGTGGAAAAGTGAATGGTCATGTGCGGTAATTTATCACTGATTGTAGTAATAAAAAGGTTGATTGTGGCAATAAACAAGTTAACTGTGGCCAACTTCTGACAATTGTGGCAAAATGCGGGCAATTGCGGTAAACGGGAAACAGTCTCAAAAAGACTAAAAGATATGTATCATTGTCTGACAATTTTGATTTTTAGGAACAAGGCTTCTAATTTTCAAGATAGTTTGATGTTGACAACCCTATACTTTAACACGTTTGACTCATTTTGACCGTTTTAATGTTTGTTTTGCATTTTAGAAACTGATCAAAGAACAAGCACAATAGACACTATGTTTTGAAGAATGAAGACTGACAATGTGTATGTTCTACAACTCTTTCAAGTTTCAATGTTATCATGAGGTGTCAATAATGAATATTCAGATTAATCTAGGTCAATGGCTTCATAATACAATATTATAGGCCCAATACTTGAATGTATGTTAGCTCACACAATAATTGTCACAATACTAGGACACAAAGGTCAATGACGGAGGTGCCCATGTTTTTTCCATTGCGAGGTATTGTTTCCATGGAGTGAAGATCTCTTTCACTACACAAATACCTTGGACCAGATATGATGGGAATCTTGGGGGAAAATTCTACAACCCCTTGCACTATGATAAGGTATCTGTTTAGAGGTAGGTCGGGTTAGCCTCTAATTAACAAGGTTGTAGTAAGGGTCTATGGCATCTATCCAATCGGTTTGTATGTGTGTGACTCACTTAAGAGCCTAGTTGACCACGCTGGCTCCTTAGGGATATTCACCTGATCCAAACTATCATCAACACACCTCACTCAAGGTTGGCTAGATAAGACAGAACTTTGGTTCGCGCATTATTTATATACTGATCGGAAGGATTACCAGTTTAACATCATTCTCTGAGGAAGAAGCACATTCCCTGGATAGGCCTTTCTAAAAGTATAAAGGTGTCTAATCTAATAGATTTTGCAAGCACACCCAAAACTCAAGACACAAGGTAAATTGATTAAGCTCCGAAAGTTAATTGTGAACTAAGCTACACCACCATACAAGCACAAGTATTTAGTTTTAAGCCCAAAAGTAGGTGTTGATTGCTTGTTTAATTTTAATGCACCAAATCAAGAGATTATTTTCCTTTGTTCAATTTTAATCCTCACGTCAATTTTAAGCACCAAATTCTGAAATGTGTGATGTGAGATGTGTGACAAACACTGTTCTTTTTAAACCCAAATCGACAAGTGAATGAATTTTATGTTGTATTGTTATCTTGTCTCCTTGATTTGAACCTGTCAAATAAAGTGTTTAGTATCTTAATAAATGAAATCTTTTCAATCCAAAATAGCAGATTATCTAGAAACTTTAGGATTATTGAGATTGCTAAAATTAATGGTAACTTTATACTTACTTGCAAATCTCTTGATTGAATCAAGGTACCTTGTGTATGCTTCACTTTGATCTTTAGCTACGATTACGAGGATAGCCCTTTGTTGTGATCGATAGTTGGTGGTTCTCCTTCTTGCAGCTCTTAATGTTCTAGCACCTGGTATGTGTATGATTACCTTCTTTGTCATTCATTGTCAGTCAACCCTGGAACCAAGAAAAATAGACAGAAATGTGGCTTTTATCTCAATTGCGGTACTGGTTGTTCAATTGCAGAAATCTCTTATCAATTGCAGCAAAATTTTGGCGATTGTAGAAAATAACTCTATTCTGTAGTAGAATGCTTTCATTTGTGGCACAGATCAGTCAATTGCGGTAAAGCACAAACAATTGCGACAAAGAAAAGGTAATTGCGGTCAAATACAAATAATTGTAGCAAAGTGCTAGAAGACAGAAAGACAGAAGATGAAAAAATAGTGATTTGAAAGCCTGCAATCAATTGTGGTATTAAACTAGTCAATTGCGGCACAATTTCGTCAATTGTGGCAAAATACCAGCAATTGCAAAATAGCACAGCTATTGAGAAAATGATAAAAATTTAGGTCTACAACTGTACGGTCATGGCTGATTGATTTTGTCTGTCATCAGCAAGAGATATTTGGGTTGTTTTCTTCATGTTGGGTTAACCAAAATGTACGCCTCTTTTTGTGGTTCCCAATCTTTCCAACGATGGGGGTTAGTAGCACCAGTTTGCAATGATAGAAATCAAATACACAAATCTACCAATAATGAATAACTTAAAATGTAACCAATAAAATGTACAAGCAAAGAAAGGAAAACAAATGAATTCAAACCCCAAAGTGCTTGAAACTTCTATTTTCTCTCTCTACTCCTTCCAAAACACTATTTTTTATGCTCAGTATTGGTGTGGGCAACCTCTATGACTTGAGAAGCATCGCGAATTTGATACTTGAAATGGGTGTTTGATCGCAAGATGGCTTAAATGATAGAACCAAACTGACAGAGTAATGGCACACAAGAGCTTGAAATCCTGGATGTATGATCACAAGAAGGCTTGATGCTTGAACCAATTTGACAAAGTAATGACACATGTAAGCTTGAAATCTTAGATCCTTGAAATGAGAATGAAGGGTTTATTATATAGGAATTGAGGATGAAATGAACAATTGAGATCAATCCCAGAGATAGGGAGATGAACAGTTGAGATCAAAGGGAACTAGAGAAGCCATCAGTAAACTCCACCTCTTCAATTGGTAAAGAGGAGATAGAGTTTGGTTGACGAAAGAGATAATTATGAGTAACCTTTTAGAACTGAAGAGGTGGGTGGAATTACCCATGTGAACTAGAGAGATGGGTGGAGTTACCCATGTGAACTAGAGAGATAGGAGGAGTAACCCATGTGATTTGATTAAGGATTCTCTTTGAAAATAAATAAATATTTAATTCATTTATGTAATTAAAGTTTTCAACATGTGAGATAATTGAATTATTTTTTATTTAGAATTGATTTATTGAATGAAATTAAATTAATTTAATTAAACTTAATTTAATATTTAAGTTTAAATATTTCAATTTAAACTATAGGAAATTGAATTTAATTAATTATTTGTAATTAATCAATTAAGGTTAATTAATTATTTAATTAATTTTGGGAATTTGATTAGATGATTTGGGGAATGATTCTAGAATAAAATAGATGATTAATTAATGATTAAAAAACCATTTAATTAATAAATGAAATGAATTTAGAAGAAAATAGATGATTAATTAACGATTAAAAACCCATTAATTAATAGATTAAAATTAGTGTTTTTATGTCAAGTCACAAGTTTGTCCATTTTAGGGAGTCTACACTAACAACAAAACCATCATATCTTTTCAAACTCACAAACTTATTTTTATCTCCAGTCATATGATGTGGACAACCACTATCTATAACTTATTCAAATTTCTTTTCAACACAGGATACTAAGGCTTTTCTTCATGTATAAGTTCATCATCCTTAATAGAAATAAATCCAATTTCATCATAGTCTACATCATCATCAGATACGCCTTCACTAGCATAATAACATTTCTTGTCTTTTGAATACTTAGATTTTTAAAACTTAGGTTTATGCTTTGGAACCCTTGTAGGACATTGAGATGCAAAATGACCAATATTGTTACATGAAAAAAATTTCAAAGGTAATTTGCCTTCAAAATTACCCTTACCTCTCTTTTCTCTTCTAGTGATCAGGGTTACCACTTCATCTAGCTTTCTTTCTTCCTCCTATATCTGTTCCCATTCATCATCATAGTCTCCAATTTCTTCTCTCAAGTCACCATTTATGATGTTCACAATTCTAGATAAGGTCTTTTTTTCTATGGATAGTTGCCTTGAATGCTGACTCTACTTTAGGTAAAGAATCTCCTAGTTTTGCGGCCTCAAAAGTAGGTAGCTTCCCAATAAACATCTCTCCAGTGAAGTTCGGTATCAAAGGTATAATATCCTATATAGATTGTACTTTAGTTTTTTATATAGGTGTCAAAGATCAGAGTATCTTCGCAATCACTTCTTCTTCAGTGTAATTACCTCCATAGTTTCTGATGCCAGTAACCACTTCAATAATTATCTTTGTATATGCCCTAATGTTCTCATCATCTCTCATCTTCATTGATTCCATATTTGTATTCCAATTTTGTATCTTTTCCTGTTTAGTAAACGTATCTCCTATATACAGTGCTTCTAATCTTGTCCAAATCTCATGTGTAGGATCCAAGTATTTTACTTGTATTAATTCACCTTCAGAAAGCATGCTTATCAATGATTCCCTTGCAACCATATTCCATGAAAATAGTTTCTTATCATCTTCAGTAGCCTTCTCCAATTCATCCTCAGTTTCTATCTTTTCCTTCTTTTTTGTGATCATCCAGTAGTCAATTCCCAAACATAGAAAATGTGTTCTCATCTTGTTCTTCCAACTGTCAAATTTTTTAGGATCAAATTTCAAACTATCCTTCCTGTACTAAGTCATCTTCAGGATCACCTCAAGTTATTAATCTTTCTCTCTAAGGACCAGTAGCTCTGATACTAATTGTTAGGAATAACAGTCCACAAGTACAACTGACATGGGGGTGAATCAGTTGTGATATAGAATATTAAAATTTAAACTTTATAAACCAAAACTTTAATGCAAATGATAACACGGTAAATGACAACACAATAACACAATAATTGTTGTCAAGGAAACCTTGTTAAAGGTAAAACCTCGGTAGGAATTAGCACCACAAATGATGTACTAAGAGTATAGTATCCCTTTTAAAAGATTTATCCATGTTAGGAGCTTATTACAACATTACAGTACACACTCCCTGTTAAAGGACAAACCCTGTTAGGAGTCAAGAGTAAAAGTACATGGGCTCACTGCCCAAAGAAGGTTAAGGTGACCCTCAAGGATTTATAATTTGAACAAGTGTATATAGAAAATATACAATCCAGTGAACTTTTTGATAGCAACTGTCTTTGCTTGGTTAGTTCCAATGAAGTATTCTTATCACAAACTTTGCTCTACATCCAGTAGCCAAACAAGCTTTGCAACTTTCACACTTCTCTACCTTTTCAATCTCTACCACATATTTCCAAAAGAAAAGATCTCTCATGTATACCCTATTATAATAATTGATATGGTCAGCCAATTAAGCTTTCCCAATACAAAAATAATTAATTAGGTTGGCCAATTAAGGCTTTCCAATATACAAAAAATTATTTAACCCCTTGCTAAGATACATAAGTAAACATCAATTACAATACATCAGATATACTCCAAGATCCACAATCCACGCTCACAATCCATAATACACGCTACATCTCTGAATTCAGCCACAAAATAAGTCTCCTCCAGAATACACACCATGGCTGATGTCACCAACATGTCCATGAAAATCTATCAATATCCAAAATTCCTCAATGTGTCCTCTATCATCCCATAAGCTTGCATACTATGAAACATCTTTTCCTATAAGTAACCCAAAACATAGAGACCTGCTCTGTCAAGCATTACTGTCACAGTCCAAAAACCAGTCTTCACTAAATCATCTGTAACATCACTAATATGTAACGTTAATTCAAGAAACCTTAGGAATAAGGTCATCACACATCCTACTCCATATCCTTGTCTTTGATCATTCTGAATCATTTGTACAGTGTCGGTACACTTCTGTCAGTCAAATAACTAGTCTGTTCTCTCCACAGAAACATATGTTGACATCAATGACAAAACATGAATATCAATAGCATAAAAAGTACCCAAATATGATATCATCCAACATTTATAAAGTTTGAGATCATTGAATAAGTTAAATCTTGGGTGAGAATGAGATACAATTGCATAACATGTCATTCTGAGGTTACAAATCACTGAATCATTCAACTCTTCACTGAAAATGAGCTACAATCTTAGAATAAGTCATTCTAAAGTTGCAAATCACTGAATCGGTCAACCCTTCCCTAACAATGAGATATAATCTCATAACAATCCATTCTAAAGTTGCAGATCACTGAAATGGTCAATCCTTCATTTAGAATGAGCTACAATCTCATAAAATGCTATTATGAGGTTGCAGATCGAAACTCAGTCAGCCCTTAACTAAGAATGACCTAGAATCGTGTAACAAGCCATTCAAAGGTTACAGATTGCCAAATTGGTCAACCCTTCATTCAAAATGTACTATAATCATATAACAAACCATTCTGAGGTAGCAAATTGCCAAATCAGTCAACCATTTGTCGAGAATGAGCTAAAAGCTCATAACAAGACATTCTAAAGTTGTAGATCACTAAATTAGTCAACCCTTCATTGAGATTGAGCTAAAATCTCACAAAAATTTGTTCTGAGGTTACAGATCACCAAATCGGTCAACCCTTCACTCAGAATGAGCTATAATCTCATAACAAGTTGTTATGAAGTTGTAGATCACCGAATCGGTCAACCCTTCACTGAGAATGAACTATAATCTCATAATAAGCCTTTATGAAGTTGTAGATAGCCAGCTTGGTCAACCCTTCACTGAAAATGAGTTACAATCTCATAAAGAGCCATTTGGAAGTTGCAGATCGCTGAATTAGCCAACCCTTAACTGAGAATGAGCTAAAATCTCATAACAAGCCATTTTGAAGTTGCAAATCAATGAATCAGTCAACCTTTCACTAAGACAGACCTAGAATCTCATAACAATTTTTTTTGAGGTTATAGATCACCAATCATTCAAACCTTTGCTGAGAATGAGCTACAATCTCATAAAAATCCATTGTGAGGTTTCATATCGCTGAATCGGTCAATCATTTTTTGAGAATGAGCTATAATATCATAACAAGGTGTTCTAAAGTTGGAAGTTGCCCAATCAGTCAACCCTTCATTGAGAATGAGCTACAATCACATCACAAGTCATTTTGTGGTTATGGATCACTGAATCAGTCAACCCTTCACTCAAAATGAGCTATAATCTCATAACAAGTTGTTCTCAAGTTTCAGATCACCAAATTGGTCAACCCTTAATTGAGACTGAGCTACAATCTCATAACGAGCCATTCTAAAGATGTAGATCTCTGATTAGTTGACCCTTCATTGAGAATGAGCTACAATCTCATAATAATCCATTCTAAGGTTGTAGATTTCCTGATCAATCAACCCTTCACTAAGAATGAGCTATAATATCATAACAAGCCATTCTAAAGTTGCAGATAACCAAATCGGTCAACCCTTCGCTAAGATTGAGCTAAAATATCACAATAAGCTATTCTAAGGTTACAAATCACTGAATTGGTCAACCCTTCGCTCAAAATGAGCTATCATCTCATAACAGTTGTTATGAAGTTGTAGATTGCTAAATCTGTCAACCCTTCATTGATAAATAGCCACAATCTCATAACAATCCATTCTGAGGTTGCAGATCATCGAATCAATCAACCCTTCACTAAGAATGAGCTATAATGTTCAGATTTTAAGATCGCTGCAAATGTAATTGTACTCTATGTTGTATATTGTATATGTTTTTCAAATGCAACAATCTCTCTTTCATTTATATTGGGAATGAGGCTAGGAGAGACATGTCCCTTCATAGGACATGTCTATTCATTATAATATTATAATGTTTTATTAATCAATAATATATTAGAATAATATAATTAATAATAATATATATAATATATCATGTATGTATACAAATACAATATATTATCATTAATCAATATCTAAGTATTATATGTATTCTAAATGATCATACAATTGAAGCTATAGACATTAACACTCCCTCTTAGCTAGGGAGGATGATAAACTAGAATGTGTAGTGGTTTCCCTTGTCAACACATATGAACCTCACCATAGCTACCCAAAACATCAATACTCCCTCTTAGCTAGAGAAGATAAAATCTATCAAGGTAATAAATCCATTAATTTTGAAAGAGAGAAGATATCACCTCACTGTAATATCAAGAGATATGGTATATGCAGAAATACCAAGTCACATGATATTCACCATAGCCCATAAATATCTATAATATGTGTAATGAAATTACGTCTCATGATGTCCGCCATATGGATACTAAGTTTACATAGAGATATGTCACTACATGATATTTCTTATATGGTCCAATCAAAGTGTAACACTAATTTCAGAAGGATCCTAATATGATCCATATGGATACAAGGAAATTACATTTTTTTTTATATGAAGGAGCACCTTACATGTGATACCAAGTTTTACATATCACCTAACATGTGATATGAGGAATCGCCTAGCATGTGATACCTGATTTTATATATTACCTTAGATTGTAATATAAGGAATAACCTTAGATTGTGATACCTAGATTTCACATCACCTTAGATCATGATATGAGAAATCACCTTAGAACATGATACCTAATTTTCATATCACCTCAGATCATGATACCAAGATATAGTAATAATAGAAAATTGCATTCCCCTTACATATAACCCTATTATGGTATGTGCACTGACATATCAAAATGTCTGCCATAACGAATCTCCATATGAGGAATCAACTTAGATCATGATACCTGATTTTCATATCACCTTAGATCGTAATATGAGGAATCATCTTAGAACGTGATACCTAATTTTCATATCACCTCAAATTGTGATACCAGGATATAGTAATAAGAGAAAATTGCATTCCCCTTACATATAACCCTATTATGGTATGTTCACTGACATATTAAAATGTCTACCATAACAAATCTCCATTACAAGATCATCACCTTGTAATATAAAATACAAGTGTTCATTGTCTAAGAAGTCGTCACTTCTCATAAATATACAAAGGATGGGTGGGCCCATAAGTCACAGAGTCACACAGATAATATCCACCTTGAATTATCTTAGAGGGTGAATCCATCATGGCTCATCCCAGAGGGTGGAAACAAAGGCTTTCACCTTAGACTTCTCTCTCAAAGATAAGAATGTAATAAAATACAAAATAATAGATCACAGATGTTGAAACTCATTTTCATCTAAGACTTCATTCTCCAACATACCAAGTTTATCTCGGAAGTATACAACCTTCTCTCTAGCAAGAGACTTGGTGAGAATATCATCCATTAGTTCTATAGTGATAAGATACCTTGAATAACATACTTATGTACTATATCTCTTATATAGTTTGCATCACTCTTGGTGAACCCCAAGTCATTCAGGAATATCATGATGTAGGAGTTAGCATAAAGTCATTTCAGCCATAGTCCTACCATATTCCTCTGATTGTAATAATCATATCCACTATTGACTCCCTCTGAACCAATATGACCAAATTCCTTGGAGATCAGAATGAATCAAATCCTCTTAGATGCTTCCTTTAAATTTTGAGGTCCTGCAACAACCTCCTGGCCTCCTCATCCAAGGTTTCTTTTAGATGAACTATCTAACTCCCCTTGAATCTATTATCAACCTTCTGTGAGCAAGTCATGTCTTTGTTCTTTAGTCTTTATTAAGCTCTTTTCTTGAATGCCCTTTGATCCAAAAACTTATCCATCTATCTAGGAATATCATGACCTAGATATCTGCATAAAATCCTTGTAGATAACTGTAGACACCCTAAAATGGACAGGCTTGCAACTTTACATTAAAACCCTAATTTTCATCTATTAAGTAATGGTTTCTTAAATCATTAATTAATAATCTATTTTCTTCTAAATTCATTTCTCAAATCATCTAATCCAATTCTCAATATTAATTAAATAATTAATTTTATTTAATTAATTAAGCTTTAATTGATTAAATTACCATTATTTAATTAATTAAACT
>MU225952.1:4254008-4269749 GCA_018584345.1 Thuja plicata | reverse complement strand
TTTCATAATGTCTATTTTGTGATTGGATTTCAAATGGGCCTTCAAGAAACACTCACCCTTGGGAGGGAAGAGTAACCTTGAAGGGGTAGTAGGAAATGATTCTTTTTAGTGTAGAGTCTCCCATGTGTGGAGGGAAAAACATGGGGTAGCATGATACCCATGATGTCAAAAAGGCCTTGAGGGCACCTTGGGGGGCATAAGGAGGTTATTTCAGGACTGCATCTTGTGAAGATGGTCCTTTACAAGTCCATATGAGACTTGTGTTTTCATTTAGATTCTTGGATTTCTCCTACAGTGAGGTCTACCACTACCCCTTTTTTTAGGAAGGACTCTTGGAGACCTTCCTCTTGTATACCCTTGTGTTGGAAAGTTTTCTTGTGTATAGTATTTTGTTTGCTTGCCTACTTGTTGTTTATGTCTGTCATTTTAGTTTGGATCTCCAAGCTCAAGGGTGGCCTTGTAAAGGCCTAGGTTGGAAGGTGAGCCTCCATGGTCAACCTCAACATATTACAGGTTCCTGATGGGATAGTGAAGATGCATTTTACCCTTATGTGAAAGATGGGTATGCCTGAAAAATGATCAATTGTAACCTCGGATGTTTTAGTAATTTTCATTTCTTTGAGATGGTTTTAGGACCTTTGTAAGGTTTGGTAGCCTTTCGTTATTTTCTATCTTATGTATCATTGGAGGTTGTAAATATGTAAATCTTACCTTAGTAAAATTTGAAAGAATATTTGAGACTATACATCTTGTAAATTTACTATATTGCTTGGAGGCCATTTGGATAGTTAGAACATGAGGTAGATGTACTTAATTTCTGTTAAATATCCTCTTTGTCACTACAGTAAATTGTATTTTAGTATGGTTCTTACTATTAAAAGATTTTGAGGATTCCTACAACTTTAGTAAGAATCTTCTTTGTAAGTTTATGCCCTTGATTAATTTAGAATAGATATTCTCTATCAAATTAATGGTGAATGGAAAGTTAAAAGTCTTAGTGTTTGGTATATTTGAGTAGCAAAGTGAATTTGACACTTAGAAAAATTAAAATTACAAAAATAAAAGTGTTCAAAAAAAAAATGTTCTTCCACTATAGTTTAAAGATTAAATTATAGATCCTAATGAGGAGATTATTTTTGAAAATTAAAGGCTCTACATAGCCCCTGTTTTGTGTTGCAGGTTTCTTTTATTGACCATTCATTTAATTTTTTTATGCTCTATTCTTAATAGTTAATATAATATAAATAAGGTTGAAATTTGTTTTTTAATAAAAAAAAGTTTATAATATTATAGCGCTATGCGCTGTTTACAAGACAGTATTGAATAAAAAATTTTAAAAAATATTAAAGAGGTTGGGGTGTGGCCAAAGCCACCCCTGATTTTCCCATCTTTTTGCATGGTGGTCGTGGCTGGGTGACGCCAGACCCGAGTGCCACCACTGTGCAACAGTGGTGGGTGGGGCGGCGTTTGCGCCACCATGGACCTCCCCTACTTTTCTGCCCGTCTCCACCGGCGGGCAGTGGTGCCACCGCACCACCCCTCCTCCCATGTTTCCCCCACCCTACGCGGTACCGACTCCAAACCCCCTCTCTATCGCTTTTAGCCGCCCTGTGGCCATGGATGTATGCGTGCCACCAATTATTTCCGCCGCCTCCAGGATGAACACAGCCAGGGCTACAATGTGTTTGTCTTTCAAAACATAGGATTAGGCTTTATCAATATTATCTTAGGTTGTTAAATATGTATTTGTTTTTCCTTCAAAGGCATTTCAGATTTTATAGAGGTGGTTGTATTTATCAAAAGTATAGTGTTGTAGATTAGGTTTTATTACTATCAAATTTTATTTTTGGTAGATTTGTACCTAGATATGTTTCAATTAATTTAAATAAAATTAAATGTTTATGGGGATTGATTTAGATATTGTTTTATAGGTTAGACGCAAATTAGATTTTACATTTTTTGGGTTAGATTAGATTTTCTTCTTTTTTTGATATAAATAGATTTAGATTATTAAATGTATGATTCAGTTTTTGAAATTCATGATTAAGAACTATTTTAAATAATGTTTAAATAGTAGGTGTTAATTTAAGATTTAGTATTAGATTTTAATTGAAACGTTATATTAGGGATATGGATTAGATTCAAATTAATAATCAATTTTATTTAATATAGATTATATTTCAATTTGATTTTATTTAAAACTTACAGTAGAGATTATTAAATCTTAGATTTGATATAGTTTCGCTTGCAAATTAAATAATGATTTATATATTTTGTCTAGCTGTTAAAATTAGATGATGTTAATTATATTAGAAATTTTTAAGTTGTGTTTAGGCATGTTAGCCAACTTTGTCATATGTTGGCCATTAACTTGAGGTATGGAACTAATAATTAATATGAATATTAATGTAACGTTAGAGACATAATTTATCTTATTAAATTAATTAATGGCATTGTTTCACATTTTTATCGATCGGTGGGTATAGACTACCCTCATTGTCACGTCGACCCTTTCTTAGGGTATTTTCTTTGTTGTTGACCGATATTGAGAATAGTTGACTTTTTGTCAACCATGGTCAAACCTTGACCGTTCACCTCAATTTTCAAACTTGGTACTCTCCACAACCTCTGGACCTTAGGGTTTCAGTTTCACGTCTTTCGGAGATAGTTGACATTTTGGTCAACATGGATTGACTTTCTAGTGAACTATCCATGTTTGTGTGCCTAAGACTCCATAAGACTTAGTAGGCCCTAGTAACTCCCTTCCATGTATATCACAGTACAGTTGACTTCTAGTCAACTCTAGTTGACGTCTAGTCAACTATCTAGATTTGCATGTCGATCAAGGTTTCCAATTTAGGAATCCTGGTAGGATAGTTCTAGGAGCTATCCTACCCTGCATGACCTTCCAATTACTGTTTCTCCTCTACACCATTTTGCGTGCACTTGTTACCTTTGAGCTAGCTTAGTTACCTTCCTTTAGTGTGTTATTAAAAAAATTTATTGTGTGTTTTTGCTCAACTTTTGGGCATGATATTTTGGTATCAAAGCCATGTTTAGCAACATTGGGAACCTAACCCACTACATTGTCACTAAATTTGTCTTTCATGTGTAGGATGCAACCTGTCACTCGTCAGGCACATCAGTAAGGACGTGTTTGGAGACATGTCCTCGCAGCACGTGTAGAGGTACGACCCAAGGTAGAGGATTATAGGAGGGATCAGAGTCCACCTCTTGAACCCCCTCCTGATCCTAATGCAGCACTATTGTTGGCCTTTCAGAATTTGGTCAGGCTTATCTGAGACCGCATGCCACCAATTAACCAGGAAAGAGAGAAGTAGGATCCCACCTCCTAGAGAAGGAGGGAATCAGGCGGATCAGGAAGAAGATTCCATTGCAGTGCCAGGGGGTATTCCTATGGGAGGTGCACAGAGACTTGATAGAGCACCCCTAGATATCAAGAATTAGATCATATAATTCATGAGGCTTAAACCGCCTCCCTTCATAGGAGAAGAAGATGGGGCAGGAGCATAGGCTTGGATTTTAAGCCTAGAAAGGTGCATTGCGTTGCAGAATTATGACAGCAACCTTAAAGCACAGTTTGTAATTATTTTTTTAAGCGATGGGGCATCCACTTGGTGGAGGTAGGTATGAGGAGAATAAGGGACTCATAGACATCAATACCCTCACTTGGGGAGCTTCCTCAAGCTTTGCAGAGAGAGGTATATATCAGAGCAGTTCAGACAACATTGTATCAATGAGTTCCATGACCTCTGGCAACAGGGTCTTATAGTAGCCCAGTATGAGGGAAAGTTTATCAATCTCCTACCCTATGTTGAATACATGGGAGACGAGAAGATAGAGGTGAACAGGTTCATCAAGGGATTAAATCCTATGATTTCAAATAGGGTACGCATGGTACCTTTAGGGAACTTAAGGTTCATGGTGGATAGGGCCTTAGTAGCTGAAGAGATAGTCTGGGGCCCATAGGATTATAGGGATAGGTTGCAGAACCACAATACCTCATCCCAGGCCTTTGGATATCAGAAAATCCCATGGAACAGGAATCAAAGGAACTCTATAGGTACATTCAGGGCCCCACAACAGCAGCAGCAATAGCCATAGTAGTCTAAGTAGAACCAGCAATAGAGGCCACCATAGGTTCAGCAGGGCTCTAAGCCCAAATAGTGACATTTATAGGGTCCTAAGAAGGACCAGTGACCTCAGGAACCATCCACCCCTCTAGCACAGACTCAGCAGTCCTCTAGGGGTGGCTATAGTGGTTCATCTAGGACCGTAGGATCTCAGTATCCTAGGCCTTCTGGTGTTGAGGTTTAGTTACGGGGGCCATGTTACACTTGTGATGCCATGGAGCACTTAGCTAGAGAGTTCCCATAGGGTGGTAGTCAGCATGCAGTGGTTTTAGAACTGATAGTAGGGGATAGGGGAAGTCCCACATGGTTTTTTCAGTGGTGGACAACCATCAGGTAGAGCACCAGGCTACCATTATTGAGGCCTCAGGTAAGATCAGAGGTAGTGATGTTACTATTCTATTTGATACTAGAGCCACTAACTCCTTTTTTTCTCCATCGATTATGGAGCGTTGCAGGCTAGTGGCAATTAGACAAGAGGTTAGATGGGAAGTAGAGTTAGCTTTAGGAGCTAGAGTTACCATGACCTTGATGGTTAAGGATTTTCCAATCTAGATTGGTGGCATGACCACCATAGTTGATCTCAAATTCACTCCCTTGGTTCTTACGGCCTAGTTCTTGCATGGATTGGCTAAGTGCCTACAGAGCTAAGCTATATTTTTGGAAGAAGAGGATAAAATGTTTGGATGATGATGGTATCGATTCAATTATTATTAGAGTTCATAGGCCTATATCCGTCCATGTGATTCCTTCCATGCAGCTTAAGTGATGCATGCAAAAGGGATGCCAGTTGTATGTCATCACCAACAGTGATAGGGAAGAACAAATAGAGAAGGAAACTTCTCTTGATGACTTCCCCGCCCTTCAAGAGTTTTCAAATTTGTTTCCATCAGAGCTACCTAGTATGCCTCCTCGTAGGGCAGTAGACTTTCACATTGATCTTGTACCAGGAGTTGAGCCAGTTTCCAGAGCACCTTATAGGATGACCACTAATGCGCGTAATGAGCTCAAGATACATCTTGAGGAACTATTAGAGAAAGGACACATTCATCCTAGTGTTTCTCCTTGGGGTGCACCAGTTATCTTTGTACAAAAGAAAGATGGATCGCTTTGGTTGTACATGGATGTCCGACAGTTGAACAAAGTTACCATCAAGAATTGGTATCCACTTCCTACGATCAATGACTTGTTTCATCAATTGCAGGGTGCCCTAGTCTTATCAAAGATAGACCTCAAATAAGGTTACCATTAGTTGAGGATCATGGATAGTGATATTCACAAGACCACATTCCACACTAGATATGGACACTATGAGTTTACTGTGGTTCCATTCGGTCTTAAGAATGCTCTAGCTGTGTTCATGAGTCTTATGAATGGAGTATTCTATACCTTCCTTGACAAGTTTGTAGTGGTGTTTCTCAATGACATCTTGATATATTCCAAAGTTGAGAAAGAGCATGAGGAACACTTGAGGCAAGTGTTGCAAAGTCTTAGAGACAACCAGTTATATGGCAACTTGTCAAAGTGTGCCTTCTTCAGATAAGAGGTTAAGTACCTTGGCCGTGTTATTTCAGGTGACGGGATCTCGGTAGACCCATCAAAGATTGATGCCATTATGGATTGGCCAGAACCTACCACTTTGTCTGAAGTTAGGAGTTTCATGGGTTTAGCCGGTTACTACAGACGGTTTGTTAAGGTATTCTCTTGTGTAGCACACCCCATTACTTCTCTTCAGTGAAAGGGAAAGAAGTTTGAGTGGACTGAGAAGTGTGATAAGGCTTTTCAGAAGCTCAAGAGGGCACTCACCAGTGCACCCATTCTTGTTGTACCAGAGCCCTTAGCAGACTTTGTGGTTTGCATAGATGCTTCTTTGGATGGTTTAGGAGAATTCCTTATGTAAGGTGGATGAGCTATAGCCTTTGAGTCTAGGAAACTAAAGACTCACAAACTCAACTACCCTACCCACGACCTTGAGCAAACAGTTGTGGTGCATGCTTTAGTCAAATGGAAACATTTTCTCTTGGGACATCGGTTCGAACTTCATTTAGACCATCAGAGTCTTTAGTACATCTTCACTCAGCCAAACCTTAATTCTAGGAAGAGGATATGGATGGAGTTCTTATGTGAATATGATTTTGATGTCCACTACATCAAAAGGAAGGAGAACATGGTTGTAGATGCCTTGAGTAGGAGATGGCATGAGATTTCTTCTATATCTACTAGGACAAATTTGAGAGATTGCATTCTTCATCACTTACATGAAGATGAGATGTATGCAAAAGTTTGTGAGTTGATTCGCTCTCAGAGGCCCCTTGAGGGGAAGTTTTCAGACTATACCTTGGAGTCCGATGGACTCTTGCATCATAGAAGACATATCTATATACCTTCTTCCAAAGGATTGTGTGAGTTTGTGATGCTTGAGGCCCATAGGACCCCTTATGTAGCACATCCTTGGGTGAAGAAGATGCATGTTGACTTGAGGCAATTATATCATTGGCCCGGCATGACATTGTAGATTGTAGAGATGGTAGCTAGATGCCTAGAATGCCAGAGGGTGAAGGTGGAACACCATCATCCAAGAGGTCTCCTTCAGCCTCATGAGGTACCAGTATGGAAATGGGACACCATATCTATGGATTTCATAGTAGGTCTTCCTATATCTTCTTGTCTTCATGATGCCATCATGGTGACAGTCGACAAGTTGACTAAGGTGGCTCACTTTTCACCTGTGTGAACTACCTTTACCACACTAGCAGTGGCGCAAGTGTTCCTACAAGATACTGTTAGAATTCATGGCGTACCTTGTAAGATCATCTTGGATAGAGATTCTATCTTAACTTCATCCTTTTGGAGAGAACTTTAGGTAGCTTTGGGTACTAGACTCATCTTTAGTACAGCTTATCATCCTGAGACAGATGGACAAACTAAAAGGGTTAATCAGGTGTTAGAGGACATGCTTTGCACGTATGTCATGGACCATCAGACCAAGTGGGAAGAATACCTGTACCTAGTGGAGTTTACCTATAACAATGGGCAGCAAACTTCCTTGGGTATGCCTCCCTACCAGGCTCTTTATGGTAGGCCATGCAGGACCCCACTCAGTTGGGATAGGATCAAGGATAGAGTTTCTATTAGTCTTGAGCTAGTCAGGGATATCGAGCAGCAGGTGCCTTTGATTAGACAGCAACTAGAGGAAGTTCAAGATAGGTAGAAGAAGTATGGAGATGCGAAGAGGATTGATTGATCCTATCTAGTTGGAGACAGAGTCTTCTTGAGAGTGTGACCGCATAAGAGTCCAATCCATTTTGGAAAGGGCTCTAAGCTAGCACCTCATTTTGTTGGACCTTTTGAGATCCTTGAGAGGATAGGACCAGTTTCTTACCATTTAGTGTTGCCACCTAGTCTGTCACGCATCCATGATGTGTTTCATATTTCAGTTCTGAGGAAGTATATATATGATGAGTCTCATGTGATAGATTTGGATGCCTTGCAGATGGAGTCGGATGGGCAGCTAGCTTTGGAGCCAATTCATATATTGGCTCAGCAGACATTGGGTCTTTGAGGTTGAGAGCTGGACCAGCTTAGGGTCTAGTGGGATTGGTATGCCAAGGTTATAGCCTCTTGGGAGGACACAACACAGATGAGATCACAGTACCCTCACCTCTTCGATGAACTCCAGGTGGAAGTCCATGCCTAGAGGGGGGGGATGTGAGAGCTGCAATAGACTATCATATTTTTACTATTTTGTTACTCATTCTTTAAGTAGTTTATACTTTGACATACTTTGACTATTAGAGACTTTTACGTATTTTGGGATCGGTGGAATCCTATGTTATATATTCAGCACTTGATTTTGTAATTAGGGTACATTTGAGATGCTTTATGTCCTCATTCAGTTTTAGCTTATGTTGATGTCTTATATGTATTTAAATGTATGAATGTAATATGATGAATTTGGTTTAGGAAACCGATGCTAGGTTATTTCAATTCTAATGTAGATGTGGTTTATATTCATGTATACTATTGATGTCGTGTATGTTTCATATCTTGTTGTTTTAGATCTACTGATGTGTGCATTGAGTGTGAAGGAAAAGTTGACCATGGATCTAAACCGGGGACCCAGTACTGAAACCTATGTAAATGTCTGTGCTTTCCAAGGTCCTATTTATATAAAGAGACATGGACCTTGTTGTTTATATGGTTATTTCATAAACGTGGTTTTCATGTGTGTAATTATATTAGTAAATGTTCATGTGATTGAGTCATGTCATTTGTTTAAATTTAATGTGCCAAATTTGGCAATTAATGTAATTCTATGTTGACATGGATAGTAAAGGGAACTAGGGTTAGTTATAGGGCTAACTAAGGTTACCTAGGAGTAGTACCCAAGCTTACCCTAGGGTTATAAGTTTCTAGAAAGTCTTCTTGACTTAGAAATCCGTAGGTTAACTTTAGAGTTAGTTAAGGAGGGTCTTTTGGGCTCCCAAGAGGTAACAGGGGTCAGTTTTAGTTACCCAACTTGGTACCCTATGAGTTAGGGGTCATTTTCAATTATTAATGGGCCTCTAAACTCATTTATTGCACCTCTAAAGTGTCACTTTCAGACTTGAGCGAATTTGAAGAGTTGTGTAACCTTGGTCAATCTTCCTCTTCTACCCAAGTTTCATTTGACTCCACCCATGGAGAGTTTAGGAAAGTGGATGGTTAAGGTCTTGTTAGGGTCACCTCAACTTTGCATTAATCCTTTTTCTTGTTGGAGGTTTTCCTATTTAGGGAAGGATTTAGGATGAGTTGAGTGTTCACCCACTCTCTACCCTTAGAGACAGAATCCAGTTTCAAGGAGCCTTTGGAGAAGGAGCTTAGGAAGGATAGATAAACACTATTTCTCTTCTCACCTTAGCTTTGGAATAAGGTTGGATCTCTTTAAAGTAAATTATTTTTGTTCATAGGTGTTTTTGAGCTCAAAACTCCATTAATGGAGTCCTATGTGTTTTGAATTTTTATTTTCAAAATTGAAATTTTATGTTTTGTTTCGTAATGTCTTTATTTTGTGATTGGATTTCAAATGGGCCTTCAAGGCACACTCACCCTTGCGAGTGAAGAGTAACCTTGAAGGGGTAGTAGTAAATTATTCCTGTTAGTGCAGATTATCCCATGTGTGGAGGGAAAAACATGGGGTAGCATGATACACATGATGCCAAGAAGGCCCTGAGGGCACCTCGGGGGCATAAGGAGGTTATTTCAAGACTACATCTTGTGAAGATGGTCCTTTACAAGTCCATGTGAGGATTGTGTTTTTATTTAGATTCTTGGCTTTCTCCTATAGTGAGGTCTATCACTACCCCTATTTTCAAAAAGGGCTCTTCCAGACCTTCCTCTTGTATACCCTTGTGTTGGGAAGTTTTCTTGTGTATAGTATTTTGTTTGCTTGCCTACTTGTTGTGTATGCATGTTTGTATCCCATTCTAGTTTGGATCCCCAAGCTCGGGGGTGGCCTTGTAAAGGCCTAGGTTGGGAGGTGAACCTCCATGGTCAACCTCAACATATTACAGGTTCCTGATGGGATAGTGAAGATGCATTTTACCCTTATGTGAAAGATGGGTATGACTTGAAAATGATCATTTGTAACCTTGGATGTTTTAGTAATTTTCATTGCTTCAAGATGGTTTTAGGACCTTTGTAAGGTTTGGTACCCTTTCATTATTTTCTATCTTATGTATCATGGAGGTTATAAATATGTAAATCTTACCTTAGTGAAATTTGAAAGAAGATTTGAGACTATACATCTTGCAAATTTACTATATTTCTTGGAGGCATGGAGGTTATAAATATGTAAATCTTACCTTAGTGAAATTTGAAAGAAGATTTGAGACTATACATCTTGTAAATTTACTATATTTCTTGGAGGCCATTTGGATAGTTAGAACATGAGGTAGATGTACTTAATTTATGTTAAATATCCTCTTTGTCACTATAGTAAATTGTATCTTAGTATTGTTCTTACTATTAAAATATTTTGAGGATTCCTACAACTTTAGTAGCAATATTCTTTGTAAGTTTATGCCCTTGATTAATTTAGAATAGATATTCTCTATCAAATTAATGGTGAATGGAAAGTTAAAATTCTTAGTGTTTGGTATATTTGAGTAGCAAAGTGAATTTGACACAGAAAAATTAAAATTATTTCAAAAAAATAAAAGTGTTCAAAATAAAAATCTTCTTCCACTATTGTTTAGAGATTAAATTATAGATCCTAATGATGAGATTATTTTTGAAAATTAAAGGCTCTACATAGCCCCTGTTTTGTGTTGCAGGTTTCTTTTATTCACCAGTCATTTGATTTTTTATGCTCTATTCTTAATAGTTAATACAATATAAATAAGGTTGAAATTTGTTTTTAATTAAAAAAAATGTAATAATATTATAGCGCTATGCGTTGTTTACAAGACAGGATTGAATAAAATAAAATAAAAAAATATTAAGGAGGTTGGGGTATGGCCAAAGCCACCCCCAATTTCCCCATCTTTTGGCAGGGTGGCCACGGCTGGGCGGTGCGAGACCCGCGTGCCACCACTGTGCAACAGTGGTGGGTGGGGCTGCGTCCGCGCCACCACAGACCTCCACTGCTTTTCTTCCCCTCTCCACCGACGAGCGGTGGAGCCGCTACCTCTGGACACCGCCCCTCTTCCCATTTCTCCCCTTCCCTACGCAATGCCGACTCCAAACCCCCTATCTATCACTTTTAGCCGCCCTGTGGCCATGGATATATACACGCTGCCGATTATTTCCACCGCCTCCAGGATGAACATAGTCAGGGCTACAATGTGTTTGTATTTCAAAACATAGGATTAGGGTTTATCAATATTATCTTAGGTTGTTAAATATGTATTTGTTTTTCCTTCAAAGGCATTTCAGATTTTACAGAGGTGGTTGTATTTATCAAAAGTATAATGTTGTAGATTAGGTTTTGTTACTATCAGATTTTATTTTTGGTAGATTTATACCTAGATATGTTTCAATTAATTTAAATAAAATTAAATGTTTATGGGGATTGATTTAGATATTGTTTTATAGGTTAGATGCAAATTAGATTTTACGTTATTTGGGTTAGATTAGATTTTCTTCTTTTTTTGATATAAATAGATTTAGATTATTAAATGTATTATTTATCTTTTGAAATTAATGATTAAGAACTCTTTTAAATAATGTTTAAATAGTAGGTGTTAATTTAAGATTTAATATTAGATTTTAATTGAAACGTTATATTAGGGATATGGATTAGATTCAAATTAATAATCAATTTTATTTAATATAGATTATATTTCAATTCAATTTTATTTAAAACTTACACTAGAGATTATTAAATCTTAGATTTGATATAGTTTCGCTTGCGAATTAAATAATGATTTATATATTTTGTCTAGCTGTTAAAATTAGATGATGTTAATTATGTTAGATATTTTAAAGTTGTTTTTAGGCATGTTAGCCAACTTCGTCTTATTTTGGCCATTAACTTGAGGTATGGAACTATTAATTAATATGAATATTAATGTAACGTTAGAGACGTAATTTATCTTATTAAATTAATTAATGGCAGTGTTTGACATTTTTATCGATCGACGGGTATAGACTACCCTCATTGTCACGTCGACCCTTTCTTAGGGTATTTTCTTTGTTGTTGACTGATATCGAGAATGGTTGAATTTTGGTCAACCATGGTCAAACATTCACCGTTCACCTTGATTTTTGAACTCGGTACTCTTTACAGCCTCTAAACCCTAGGGTTTCAGTTTCACATCTTTCAGAGATAGTTGACTTTTTGGTCAACATGAGTTGACTTTCTCGTCAATCATCTCAATTTGTGTGGCTAAGCTTCCATAAGACTTAGTAGGCCCTAGTAACTCCCTTCCACGTATATTGGAATATAGTTGACTGTTGGTCAACTCTAATTGACTTTTAGTAAACTTTCTCAATTTGTGTGTTGATCAAGGTTTCCAGTTTAGGAATCCTGGTAGGGTAGTTCTAGGACCTATCCTACCCTGCATGACCTTCTAGTTACTATTTGTCCTCTACACAATTTTGTGTGCACTTGTTACCTCTGAGGTAGCTTAGTTACCTTCCTTTAGTGTTTTATTAAAAAATTTGATTGTGTGTTTTTGCCCAACTTTTGGGCATGACATAACTCTTCAGGAATTCTGAATCTTTCTTTTATTTTCCTCTGAATAATCTTGATCATGCCAAACAGTTCATCATCAATGCATGTGTTGTTTTGTCTTTGGTAGCTCTGTGATGTCTGTATACTACTGGGCATCCCTTCTCTCCATGATCTAGGGTGCATGCCTGGAAAATTATGCTCAATGTGGATATAAAAATGAACTATGAGTGAGCCAAATCTAAAAGTCTTAGATTTATCCTTCTTAATTAGCTTTACATTCTCCAAGAATTGTTGTGCCAAAAATTCGCATAGGTTATACTTAGTGTTTTCCTTTATCATCTGTTAAGCCATCATAATGAATCCTATAGAAATTGAATTAGGTATACTACTATAGTATAATTTGTATCCAAGTATTGTAGCAATCAGTCTAACATCCTATAGGAAAATATCATTCACTATCATAGCTCGCCTATCCCATTTAGAATGTGCTAGGGTTTCAACTTGTTTGTTTATATTCTTCTCAGGCACAAGGATAAATCCATTATTATCTAACCCAATTATCTCATGAGTCAATTGACTACATATTTTTACAGGTTGTTCTCCTATCTAGATGAACTGATCATGAACTCTGCTAAGTAAGATTTTGAACCATTCATCTTCGTTGAACTCATATAGATCCAATATTTTCATAATGCTTAGGTTGTCTATGTGTTTGTATTCATCCTTCATTTTACCATTATCAGTCATGTATTCCATTTCAGTATAAATCTCATCAAAACCCAATATATCATACTTGCAATGAATGTAATCCCTAATATCTTCTACATGCAAGACATCGTGCGATGTCTGAGAAAATGCTTCTTCAAGGTCATCTTCACAAGACTTAAATGAATGTTTCTTGAATTTGTATATAGGTCGATCTATAATATCATAAATCAAAGATGCATCCATAAATTCTATATGAGTAGATAATTTAAATACCTTAATCACACTGAATTTTGAATTCCTGCTTTGATTCATCACACAATATAGCTGTTAGATTGACTGATACTCTCTGATCTTTGTTTTTCTTAGGTCGCTACTCTTCAAATGGTAAAGAAATAGGTATCTCAGGTGTTCTTTATTCATCATTAAGTGTAAAATGCACATTACCCAATATACAACTTTGTATATAGTCCAATCAATTACAAATCCTGTGATTATTGAATATGCATTGTCCGATGTTGCGCTCTTACATATAAGTCCTATGATGTCTGCACATATCACAACTAAGCTTTCTAGAGATTACTCCTCAAAATCAGGGGCTAGCTATATTCTAATATCTTCATCTGATGCTCCCCCTAAGGCCATGATCATCCATTTAGGTTGATGTATTCACATCAGTCGAAGATCTAGTAGCATTTACTGTCTATCTCTGAAACAATATCTCACTTGACTATTTGATTTTCCATATCTTACCATAGTTGTTATCTTTTTCTTTCTTGAAACAATGGTCAAAATCAATCTTGTATTTTGCAAGACTCTTACCAATATCACTTTCACTCTTCTTTTTATCCATAGGAGGTGGTACTCTTCTGTTATTTATTCCATTATATCTACAAAAATTTTCTATATGAACTGAATTATTACATTTGTAGCATATAGAAGGTCTTCTATTTTTATTAACTTGCAACTTACAATTCCTTGAGATGTGTCCAAGGTTATTATATTTTTAAAATGTGATCTTAGCTACTAATTCTTCTCTGGTGTGATCTTGTTTATATCTAGATTGATTATGCTTTGTGCATTATGCTTTCTTGTGCCCATATACATTGCAATTAAAAAAATAACCAGAAAAAGACTTTAAAGGGGTATTACCTTTTCAATCTCTCTTCATGTGTCCAAACTTGTTACATCCAAAACATCTACCTCTGAAAGGTCTAATCTATTCTCTAGGTTCTTCAAGAATAGGTATTTATCCATCAGTCTTTGCATCAGGTTTCTCTTCTTGAATCCTAGAACATTCAGCTTCATTGAAGCCAATACTAGTCATATCACCTTTAGGTTTCTTTTTGTCTTTTTGTTCATCAATCAATTCACTTCTTATGTGAATTTTCTCAATGTGTTTCTTTGTCTCAACAAGTTCTTCTTTTATGATTTTATTATATTTCTCTAATTCTAGATACTTGGTCTTTTAAAGATCAAGGTCAATCTTCATTTGTCCCATCAAAATATTAGCATTCTTCAAAGCTTCTTCAGTCTTATTTTTACAATCTTTTTCTTGTTGAATCTCTTTATCCATTGCTTCATTATTAATATTTAGAGCATCATTCTCTTGTTCAAGTTGCTTTATCTGATCTGAATTATCATTGTCTGAATCTTCTTTTATCTAAACCATAAGATCTTGTCTCTGATTTCTGGAAAGTTCAAGCTGATCTTTCAACTTCTTAATGAAACCCTCAACTCTTCTTAGACTGAATCTCAAGTCACTATTTTATGTTTTTTCTCTATCAAGGTCTTCAAGTGCCGCTTCAAATTTCTCTTCCAAACTTACTGAATCCATCTTGATCTCCCTTAAGTTGTTAGAATTTCTCTTCAAGGGTCAATAGCTCTGATACCAATTGTTAGGATTGAGTAATGTTGAGAGGGTGGTGAATCAGTATTAAAACACTTTAAATTAAACTTAAACCAATTCCAAATAAACCATAAGCTTACTGAAATGAAAAGAACATAAAAAAATAACACATAACTCATAATACCATTATTTGTTTTCAAGGAAACACTGGCCAAGTGAAAACCCCAGTGAAGATGGTACCCACAAGCATGCACTAAAGTATAATGTCCTTGTTAGGAGACCTAGCCCTGTTAGGAGCTCAATATTACATAGTACATTTCCTTGTTAAAGGAATAAAAACCCTATTAAAGGTATACAGAACCTTGTTAGGGGCCAACTGAATTTACAACTCTTACAACAAAAACTTCTGTTACAAAGAGTTCTTAGTAATGAACAAAACAAGCATCTTCAATGCTTAGATAGTTCCATTCATAGCTCTATAATGATCTATGTCAACCTCTGCTCTCGCATCTTCCATTCGCATAGATACATATCCTTTCTTGCTTCATATCATCATGTCTTCACTTTACAAAAGTTCTTCATATATATATATATATATATATATATATCATCATCATCATCATCATCATCATCAAGTCGGCTCTCTTAATTATTATTACATAGTCGGATCTCAATACAAAATAGAATTAATAATGTAAAGAGAAAATACAAAGTTGGCACTCTTACATAACCAAAATATAGGTTATCCAAAATCATAATCCAACTTAGCTTTCCAGGAGTCCACGACATACTCCTTAAATCATCGCTACGTTCAACTGCTATGTTACATTGTTTTAATGTCTACGCATGTCTTCAAATCTCTCTAACTCACTGTAATCATC
>MU225952.1:4223805-4252714 GCA_018584345.1 Thuja plicata | reverse complement strand
TTTCATAATGTCTATTTTGTGATTGGATTTCAAATGGGCCTTCAAGAAACACTCACCCTTGGGAGGGAAGAGTAACCTTGAAGGGGTAGTAGGAAATGATTCTTTTTAGTGTAGAGTCTCCCATGTGTGGAGGGAAAAACATGGGGTAGCATGATACCCATGATGTCAAAAAGGCCTTGAGGGCACCTTGGGGGGCATAAGGAGGTTATTTCAGGACTGCATCTTGTGAAGATGGTCCTTTACAAGTCCATATGAGACTTGTGTTTTCATTTAGATTCTTGGATTTCTCCTACAGTGAGGTCTACCACTACCCCTTTTTTTAGGAAGGACTCTTGGAGACCTTCCTCTTGTATACCCTTGTGTTGGAAAGTTTTCTTGTGTATAGTATTTTGTTTGCTTGCCTACTTGTTGTTTATGTCTGTCATTTTAGTTTGGATCTCCAAGCTCAAGGGTGGCCTTGTAAAGGCCTAGGTTGGAAGGTGAGCCTCCATGGTCAACCTCAACATATTACAGGTTCCTGATGGGATAGTGAAGATGCATTTTACCCTTATGTGAAAGATGGGTATGCCTGAAAAATGATCAATTGTAACCTCGGATGTTTTAGTAATTTTCATTTCTTTGAGATGGTTTTAGGACCTTTGTAAGGTTTGGTAGCCTTTCGTTATTTTCTATCTTATGTATCATTGGAGGTTGTAAATATGTAAATCTTACCTTAGTAAAATTTGAAAGAATATTTGAGACTATACATCTTGTAAATTTACTATATTGCTTGGAGGCCATTTGGATAGTTAGAACATGAGGTAGATGTACTTAATTTCTGTTAAATATCCTCTTTGTCACTACAGTAAATTGTATTTTAGTATGGTTCTTACTATTAAAAGATTTTGAGGATTCCTACAACTTTAGTAAGAATCTTCTTTGTAAGTTTATGCCCTTGATTAATTTAGAATAGATATTCTCTATCAAATTAATGGTGAATGGAAAGTTAAAAGTCTTAGTGTTTGGTATATTTGAGTAGCAAAGTGAATTTGACACTTAGAAAAATTAAAATTACAAAAATAAAAGTGTTCAAAAAAAAAATGTTCTTCCACTATAGTTTAAAGATTAAATTATAGATCCTAATGAGGAGATTATTTTTGAAAATTAAAGGCTCTACATAGCCCCTGTTTTGTGTTGCAGGTTTCTTTTATTGACCATTCATTTAATTTTTTTATGCTCTATTCTTAATAGTTAATATAATATAAATAAGGTTGAAATTTGTTTTTTAATAAAAAAAAGTTTATAATATTATAGCGCTATGCGCTGTTTACAAGACAGTATTGAATAAAAAATTTTAAAAAATATTAAAGAGGTTGGGGTGTGGCCAAAGCCACCCCTGATTTTCCCATCTTTTTGCATGGTGGTCGTGGCTGGGTGACGCCAGACCCGAGTGCCACCACTGTGCAACAGTGGTGGGTGGGGCGGCGTTTGCGCCACCATGGACCTCCCCTACTTTTCTGCCCGTCTCCACCGGCGGGCAGTGGTGCCACCGCACCACCCCTCCTCCCATGTTTCCCCCACCCTACGCGGTACCGACTCCAAACCCCCTCTCTATCGCTTTTAGCCGCCCTGTGGCCATGGATGTATGCGTGCCACCAATTATTTCCGCCGCCTCCAGGATGAACACAGCCAGGGCTACAATGTGTTTGTCTTTCAAAACATAGGATTAGGCTTTATCAATATTATCTTAGGTTGTTAAATATGTATTTGTTTTTCCTTCAAAGGCATTTCAGATTTTATAGAGGTGGTTGTATTTATCAAAAGTATAGTGTTGTAGATTAGGTTTTATTACTATCAAATTTTATTTTTGGTAGATTTGTACCTAGATATGTTTCAATTAATTTAAATAAAATTAAATGTTTATGGGGATTGATTTAGATATTGTTTTATAGGTTAGACGCAAATTAGATTTTACATTTTTTGGGTTAGATTAGATTTTCTTCTTTTTTTGATATAAATAGATTTAGATTATTAAATGTATGATTCAGTTTTTGAAATTCATGATTAAGAACTATTTTAAATAATGTTTAAATAGTAGGTGTTAATTTAAGATTTAGTATTAGATTTTAATTGAAACGTTATATTAGGGATATGGATTAGATTCAAATTAATAATCAATTTTATTTAATATAGATTATATTTCAATTTGATTTTATTTAAAACTTACAGTAGAGATTATTAAATCTTAGATTTGATATAGTTTCGCTTGCAAATTAAATAATGATTTATATATTTTGTCTAGCTGTTAAAATTAGATGATGTTAATTATATTAGAAATTTTTAAGTTGTGTTTAGGCATGTTAGCCAACTTTGTCATATGTTGGCCATTAACTTGAGGTATGGAACTAATAATTAATATGAATATTAATGTAACGTTAGAGACATAATTTATCTTATTAAATTAATTAATGGCATTGTTTCACATTTTTATCGATCGGTGGGTATAGACTACCCTCATTGTCACGTCGACCCTTTCTTAGGGTATTTTCTTTGTTGTTGACCGATATTGAGAATAGTTGACTTTTTGTCAACCATGGTCAAACCTTGACCGTTCACCTCAATTTTCAAACTTGGTACTCTCCACAACCTCTGGACCTTAGGGTTTCAGTTTCACGTCTTTCGGAGATAGTTGACATTTTGGTCAACATGGATTGACTTTCTAGTGAACTATCCATGTTTGTGTGCCTAAGACTCCATAAGACTTAGTAGGCCCTAGTAACTCCCTTCCATGTATATCACAGTACAGTTGACTTCTAGTCAACTCTAGTTGACGTCTAGTCAACTATCTAGATTTGCATGTCGATCAAGGTTTCCAATTTAGGAATCCTGGTAGGATAGTTCTAGGAGCTATCCTACCCTGCATGACCTTCCAATTACTGTTTCTCCTCTACACCATTTTGCGTGCACTTGTTACCTTTGAGCTAGCTTAGTTACCTTCCTTTAGTGTGTTATTAAAAAAATTTATTGTGTGTTTTTGCTCAACTTTTGGGCATGATATTTTGGTATCAAAGCCATGTTTAGCAACATTGGGAACCTAACCCACTACATTGTCACTAAATTTGTCTTTCATGTGTAGGATGCAACCTGTCACTCGTCAGGCACATCAGTAAGGACGTGTTTGGAGACATGTCCTCGCAGCACGTGTAGAGGTACGACCCAAGGTAGAGGATTATAGGAGGGATCAGAGTCCACCTCTTGAACCCCCTCCTGATCCTAATGCAGCACTATTGTTGGCCTTTCAGAATTTGGTCAGGCTTATCTGAGACCGCATGCCACCAATTAACCAGGAAAGAGAGAAGTAGGATCCCACCTCCTAGAGAAGGAGGGAATCAGGCGGATCAGGAAGAAGATTCCATTGCAGTGCCAGGGGGTATTCCTATGGGAGGTGCACAGAGACTTGATAGAGCACCCCTAGATATCAAGAATTAGATCATATAATTCATGAGGCTTAAACCGCCTCCCTTCATAGGAGAAGAAGATGGGGCAGGAGCATAGGCTTGGATTTTAAGCCTAGAAAGGTGCATTGCGTTGCAGAATTATGACAGCAACCTTAAAGCACAGTTTGTAATTATTTTTTTAAGCGATGGGGCATCCACTTGGTGGAGGTAGGTATGAGGAGAATAAGGGACTCATAGACATCAATACCCTCACTTGGGGAGCTTCCTCAAGCTTTGCAGAGAGAGGTATATATCAGAGCAGTTCAGACAACATTGTATCAATGAGTTCCATGACCTCTGGCAACAGGGTCTTATAGTAGCCCAGTATGAGGGAAAGTTTATCAATCTCCTACCCTATGTTGAATACATGGGAGACGAGAAGATAGAGGTGAACAGGTTCATCAAGGGATTAAATCCTATGATTTCAAATAGGGTACGCATGGTACCTTTAGGGAACTTAAGGTTCATGGTGGATAGGGCCTTAGTAGCTGAAGAGATAGTCTGGGGCCCATAGGATTATAGGGATAGGTTGCAGAACCACAATACCTCATCCCAGGCCTTTGGATATCAGAAAATCCCATGGAACAGGAATCAAAGGAACTCTATAGGTACATTCAGGGCCCCACAACAGCAGCAGCAATAGCCATAGTAGTCTAAGTAGAACCAGCAATAGAGGCCACCATAGGTTCAGCAGGGCTCTAAGCCCAAATAGTGACATTTATAGGGTCCTAAGAAGGACCAGTGACCTCAGGAACCATCCACCCCTCTAGCACAGACTCAGCAGTCCTCTAGGGGTGGCTATAGTGGTTCATCTAGGACCGTAGGATCTCAGTATCCTAGGCCTTCTGGTGTTGAGGTTTAGTTACGGGGGCCATGTTACACTTGTGATGCCATGGAGCACTTAGCTAGAGAGTTCCCATAGGGTGGTAGTCAGCATGCAGTGGTTTTAGAACTGATAGTAGGGGATAGGGGAAGTCCCACATGGTTTTTTCAGTGGTGGACAACCATCAGGTAGAGCACCAGGCTACCATTATTGAGGCCTCAGGTAAGATCAGAGGTAGTGATGTTACTATTCTATTTGATACTAGAGCCACTAACTCCTTTTTTTCTCCATCGATTATGGAGCGTTGCAGGCTAGTGGCAATTAGACAAGAGGTTAGATGGGAAGTAGAGTTAGCTTTAGGAGCTAGAGTTACCATGACCTTGATGGTTAAGGATTTTCCAATCTAGATTGGTGGCATGACCACCATAGTTGATCTCAAATTCACTCCCTTGGTTCTTACGGCCTAGTTCTTGCATGGATTGGCTAAGTGCCTACAGAGCTAAGCTATATTTTTGGAAGAAGAGGATAAAATGTTTGGATGATGATGGTATAGATTCAATTATTATTGGAGTTCATAGGCCTATATCCCTCCATGTGATTCCTTCCATGCAGCTTAAGTGATGCATGCAAAAGGGATGCCAGTTGTATGTCATCACCAACAGTGATAGGGAAGAAGAGATAGAGAAGGAAACTTCTTTTGATGACTTCCCCGCCCTTCAAGAGTTTGCAAATGTGTTTCCATCAGAGCTACATGGTATGCCTCCTCGTAGGGCAGGAGACTTTCACATTGATCTTGTACCAGGAGCTAAGCCAGTTTCCAAAGCACCTTATAGGATGACCACTAATGAGCTTAATGAGCTCAAGATACATCTTGAGGGACTATTAGAGAAAGGACACATTCATCCTAGTGGTTCTCCGTGAGGTGCACCAGTTATCTTTGTACAGAAGAAAGATGGATCGCTTTGGTTGTACATGGATTTCTGATAGTTGAAAAAAGTTACCATCAAGAATTGGTATCCACTTCCTAGGATGAATGACTTGTTTCATCAATTACAGGGTGCCCGAGTCTTATCAAAGATAGACCTCAAATCAGGTTACCATGAGTTGATCATCATGCATAGTGATATTCACAAGACCACATTCCACACTAGATATGGCCACTATGAGTTTACTGTGGTTCCATTCGGTCTTAAGAATGCTCCAGCTGTGTTCATGAGTCTTATGAATGGAGTATTCTATACCTTCCTTGACAAGTTTGTAGCGGTGTTTCTCGATGACATCTTGATATATTCCAAAGATGAGAAAGAGCATGAGGAACACTTGAGGCAAGTGTTGAAAAGTCTTAGAGACAACCAGTTATATGGCAACTTGTCAAAGTGTGCCTTCTTCAGATCAGAGTTTAAGTACCTTGGTCGTGTTATTTCAGGTGACGGGATCTCGTTAGACCCATCAAAGATTGATGCCATTATGGATTGGCCAGCACCTACCACTTTGTCTGAAGTTAGGAGTTTCATGGGTTTAGCCGGTTACTACAGACGGTTTGTTAAGGTATTCTCTCATGTAGCACACCCCATTACTTCTCTTCAGTGAAAGGGAAAGAAGTTTGAGTGGACTGAGAAGTGTGATAAGGCTTTTCAGAAGCTCAAGAGGGCACTCACCAGTGCACCCATTCTTGTTGTACTAGAGCCCTTAGCAGACTTTGTGGTTTGCACAGATGCTTCTTTGGATGGTTTAGGAGCATTCCTTATGCAAGGTTGATGAGCTATAGCCTTTGAGTCTAGGAAACTAAAGACTCACAAACTCAACTACCCTACCCATGACCTTGAGCTCACAGTTGTGGTGCATGCTTTAGTCAAATGGAAACATCTTCTCTTGGGACATCAGTTCAAACTTCATTTAGACCATCAGAGTCTTTAGTACATCTTCACTCAGCCAAACCTTAATGCTAGGAAGAGGAGATGGATGGAGTTCTTATGTGAATATGATTTTGATGTCCACTACATCAAAAGGAAGGAGAACATGGTCGTATATGCCTTGAGTAGGAGATGGCATGAGATTTCTTCTATATCTACTAGCACAGATTTGAGAGATTGCATTCTTCATCACTTACATGAAGATGAGATGTATGCAAAAGTTTGTGAGTTGATTCTCTCTCAGAGGCCCCTTGAGGGGAAGTTTTCAGACTATACCTTTGAGTCCGATGGACTCTTGCATCATAGAGGACGTATCTATATACCTTCTTCCAAAGGATTGTGTGAGTTTGTGATGCTTGAGGCTCATAGGACCCCTTATGCAGCACATCCTTGGGTGAAGCAGATGCATGCTGACTTGAGGCAATTATATCATTGGCCCGGCATGACATTGCAGATTGTAGAGATGGTAGCTAGATGCCTAGAATGCCAGAGGGTGAAGGTGGAACACCATCATCCAGGTGGTCTCCTTCAGCCTCATGAGGTACCAGTATGGAAATGGGACACCATATCTATGGATTTCATAGTAGGTCTTCCTATGTCTTCTTGTCGTCATGATGCCATCATGGTGACAGTTGACAAGTTGACTAAGGTGGCTCACTTTTCACCTGTGTGAACTACCTTTACCACACCAGCAGTGGCACAAGTGTTCCTACAAGATATTGTTAGACTTCATGGCATACCTTATAAGATCATCTTGGATAGAGATTCTCTCTTAACTTCATCCTTTTGGAGAGAACTTTAGGTAGCTTTGGGTACTAGACTCAACTTTAGTACAGCTTATCATCCTGAGACAGATGGACAAACCAAAACGGTTAATTAGGTGTTAGAGGACATGCTTTGCACATATGTAATGGACCATCAGACCAAGTGGGAAGAATACCTGTACCTAGTGGAGTTTACCTATAACAATGGGTAGCAAAATTCCTTGGGTATGCCTCCCTACCAGGCTCTTTATGGTAGGCCATGTAGGACCCCACTCAGTTGGGATAGGATCAAGGATAGAGTTTCTATTGGTCTTGAGCTAGTCAGGGATATGGAGCAGCAGGTGCCTTTGATTAGACAGCAACTAGAGGAAGTTCAAGATAGGTAGAAGAAGTATAAAAATGCGAAGAGGATTGATTGATCCTATCTAGTTGGAGACAGAGTCTTCTTGAGAGTGTGACCGCATAAGAGTCCAATCCATTTTTGAAAGGGCTCTAAGCTAGCACCTTGTTTTGTTGTACCTTTGAGATCCTTGAGAGGATAGGACCAGTTTCTTACCATTTAGTGTTGCCACCTAGTCTATCACACATCCATGATGTGTTTCATGTTTCAGTTCTGAGGAAGTATATATATGATGAGTCTCATGTGATAGATTGGGATGCCTTGCAGGTGGAGTCGGATGGGCAGCTAGCTTTGGAGCCAATTCATATATTGGCTCGGCGGACATTGGGTCTTTGAGGTTGAGAGCTGGACCAGCTTAGGGTCTAGTGGGATTGCTATGACAAGTTTATAGCCTCTTGGGAGGACACAACACAGATGAGATCATAGTAACCTCACCTCTTTGATGAACTCCAGGTGGAAGTCCATGCCTAAAGGGGGTGGATGTGAGAGCTACATTAGACTATCATATTTTTACTATTTTGTTACTCATGCTTTAAGTAGTTTATACTTTGACATACTTTGACTATTAGAGACTTTTACATATTTTGGGATCGGTGGAATCCTATGTTATATATTCAACACTTGATTTTGTAATTAGGGTACATTTGAGATGCTTTATGTCCTCATTCAGTTTTAGCTTATGTTGATGTCTTATATGTATTTAAATGTATGAATGTAATATGATGAATTTGGTTTAGGAAATCGATGCTAGGTTATTTCAATTCTAATGTAGATGTGGTTTATATTCATGTATACTATTGATGTTGTGTATGTTTCATATCTTGTTGTTTTGGATCTACTGATGTGTGCATTGAGCGTGCAGGAAAAGTTGACCATGGATCTAAACCGGGGACCCAGTACTGGAACCTATGTAAATGTCTGTGCTTTCCAAGGTCCTGTTTATATAAAGAGACATGGACCTTGTTTTTTATATGGTTATTTCGTAAACATGGTTTTCATGTGTGTAATTATATTAGTAAATGTTCATGTGATTGAGTCATGTCATTTGTTTAAATTTAATGTGCCAAATTTTGGAATTATTGTAATTCTATGTTGACATGGATAGTAAAGGGAACTAGGGTTAGTTATAGGGCTAACTAAGGTTACCTAGGAGTAGTACCCAAGCTTACCCTAGGGTTATAAGTTTCTAGAAAGTCTTCTTGACTTAGAAATCCGTAGGTTAACTTTAGAGTTAGTTAAGGAGGGTCTTTTGGGCTCCCAAGAGGTAACAGGGGTCAGTTTTAGTTACCCAACTTGGTACCCTATGAGTTAGGGGTCATTTTCAATTATTAATGGGCCTCTAAACTCATTTATTGCACCTCTAAAGTGTCACTTTCAGACTTGAGCGAATTTGAAGAGTTGTGTAACCTTGGTCAATCTTCCTCTTCTACCCAAGTTTCATTTGACTCCACCCATGGAGAGTTTAGGAAAGTGGATGGTTAAGGTCTTGTTAGGGTCACCTCAACTTTGCATTAATCCTTTTTCTTGTTGGAGGTTTTCCTATTTAGGGAAGGATTTAGGATGAGTTGAGTGTTCACCCACTCTCTACCCTTAGAGACAGAATCCAGTTTCAAGGAGCCTTTGGAGAAGGAGCTTAGGAAGGATAGATAAACACTATTTCTCTTCTCACCTTAGCTTTGAATAAGGTTGGATCTCGTTAAAGTAAATTATTTTTGTTCATAGGTGTTCTTGAGCTCAAAACTCCATTAATGGAGTCCTATGTGTTTTGAAGTTTTATTTTCAAAATTGAAATTTTATGTTTTGTTTCCTAATGTCTTTATTTTGTGATTGGATTTCAAATGGGCCTTCAAGGAACACTCACCCTTGCGAGGGAAGACTAACCTTGAAGGGGTAGTAGGAAATTATTCCTATTAGTGTAGAGTCTCCCATGTGTGGGGGGAAAAACATGGGGTAGCATGATACACATGATGCCAAGAAGGCCCTAAGGGCACCTGAGGGGCATAAGGAGGTTATTTCAGGACTGCATCTTGTGAAGATGGTCCTTTACAAGTCCATGTGAGGATTGTGTTTTCATTTAGATTCTTGGCTTTCTCCTATAGTGAGGTCTACCACTACCCCTATTTTTAGAAAGGACTCTTCCAGACCTTCCTCTTGTATACCCTTGTGTTGGGAAGTTTTCTTGTGTATAGTATTTTGTTTGCTTGCCTGCTTGTTGTGTATGGATGTTTGTATCCCATTCTTGTTTGGATCCCCAAGCTCGAGGGTGGCCTTGTAAAGGCCTAGGTTGGGAGGTGAACCTCCATGGTCAACCTCAACATATTACAGGTTCCTGATGGGATAGTGAAGATGCATTTTACCCTTATGTGAAAGATGGGTATGATTTGAAAATGATCATTTGTAACCTTGGATGTTTTAGTAATTTTCATTGCTTCAAGATGGTTTTAGGTCCTTTGTAAGGTTTGGTACCCTTTCGTTATTTTCTATCTTATGTATCATGGAGGTTATAAATATGTAAATCTTACCTTAGTGAAATTTGAAAGAAGATTTGAGACTATACATCTTGTAAATTTACTATATTTCTTGGAGGCATGGAGGTTATAAATATGTAAATCTTACCTTAGTGAAATTTGAAAGAAGATTTGAGACTATTATTTTTGAAAATTAAAGGCTCTACATAGCCCATGTTTTATGTTGCAGGTTTCTTTTATTCACCAGTCATTTGATTTTTTATGCTCTATTCTTAATAGTTAATACAATATAAATAAGGTTGAAATTTGTTTTTAATAAAAAAAAGTAATAATATTATAGCGCTATGTGTTGTTTACAAGACAGGATTGAATAAAATAAAATAAAAAAATATTAAGGAGGTTGGGGTGTGGCCAAAGCCACCCCCAATTTCCCCATCTTTTGGCAGGGTGGCCACGGCTGGGCGGTGCGAGACCCGCGCGCCACCACTGTGCAACAGTGGTGGGTGGGGCTGCCACCCTTCATTCAGAATGTGCTACAATCATATAACATGCCATTTTGAGGTTGCAGATTGCTTAATCGGTCAACCCTTTGTTGAGAATGAGCTATAAGCTCATAACAAGCCATTATGAAGTTATAGATCACTAAATTGGTCAACCATTTTCTGAGATTGAGCTAAAGTCTCACAACAATCTTTTTTGAGGTTACAGATCACCGAATCGATCAACCCTTCTCTCAAAATGAGTTATAATCTCATAAAAATATGTTATGAAGTTGCAAATCGTTGAATCGGTCAACCCTTTACTGAGAATGAACTATAATCTCATTACAAGTCATTCTAAAGTTGTAGATCCCTGAATTGATCAATCCTTCACTGAAAATGAGCTACAATCTCATAAAAATTCATTCTGAAGTTACAGACCACTGAATCGGTCAATCCTTTGCTCAAAATGAGCTAAAATCTCATAATAAGCCATTATAAAGTTGCAAATTGACGAATCAGTCAACCCTTCACTGAGATTGAGCTACAATCTCATAAAAATTCATTTTGAGGTTGTAGATCAACGAATCTGTCAACCCTTCACTAAGAATGAGAAAGAATCTCATAACAAGCTATTATAAGGTTATAGACCATCGAATCAGTCAACCTTTTTACTGAAAATTAGCTATAATCACATAATAAGCTATTCTGAGGTTGCAGATCACCGAATCGATCAACCCTTCACAAAGAATGAGTTATAATCTCATAACAAGTCATTCTAAAGTTGAAGATCACCAAATTGGTCAACCCTTCACTGAGAATGAGCTAAAATCTCATAAAAATCCATTGTGAGGTTGCAAATCGTTGAATCGGTCAACCCTTCTTTGAGAATGAGCTATAATCTCATAACAAGTCATTCTGAAGTTGGAGGTTGCCCAATCAGTCAACCTTCACTGAGCTTTCTACAATCACATAAAAATCCATTCTAAGGTTAATAATCACTGAATTGGTCAACCCTTCACTGAGAATGAGATATAATCTCATAACAAGTCATTTTGAAGTTGTAGATCACCGAATCGGTCAACCCGTTGTTGAGAATGAGCTACAATCTCATAACAAGCCATTCTAAAGTTTTAGATCTTTGAATTGGTTGACCCTTCACTAAGAATGAGATACGATTTCATAAAACGTCATTCTGAAGTTGCAGATCGATGAATCAGTCAATGCTTACCTGAGAATGAGATACAATATCGTAACAAGCCTTTATGAGATTACAAATTTCCAAATTGGTCAACCCTTCGCTTAGAATGAGCTACAATATCATAACAAGCCATTCTAAGGTTGCAAATCATCAAATCGGTCAACCCTTCATTAATAATGAGCTACAATCTCATAACAAGCCATTTTGAGGTTGTAGACCACGAAATTAGTCAAATCTTCACTGTGAATGAGCTACAATCTCATAACAAGCCATTCTATCATTGCAAATCAATGAATCGGTCAACCCTTACTCATGAATGAGCTACAATCTTATAAAAGTTCATTCTCATGTTATAGATTTCCTAATGGGTCAAACCTTCACTGATAATGAGCTTTAATCTATTAACAAGTCATTCTAAAGTTGTGGATCATTGAATCGGTCAATCATTCATTGAGAATGAGATACAATCTCATAACAAGCCATTCTGAAGGTGCAGATTGTTGAATATGTCAATCCTTCACTAAGAATGAGCTACAATCTCATAACAAGCCATTCTGAGGTTGCAGATCGATGAATCAATCAACCCTTAACTTAAAATGAGCTACAATCTCATAACAACTCATTCTGAGGTTGCAGATCACTGAATCGGTCAACCCTTCAATGAGAATGAGCTATAATCTCATAACAAGCCATTCTAAGGTTTCATATCACCGAATCGGCCAACCCTTTGCTGAGACTGAGCTACAATCTCATAAAAAGACATTATGAGGTTGCATCTTGCCAAAATGGTCAACCCTTAGATTAAAATGAGCTATAATCTCATAACAAGGCATTCTAAAGTTGGAGATTGTTGAATCGATCAACCCTACACTGAGAATGAGATACAATTGGACAACAAGCCATTCTAATGTTATAGATTGTTGAATTGATCAATCCTTCACTGATAATGAACTATAATCTCATAATGTTGAACTGTTCAACCCTTCACTAAGAATGAGTTATAATATCATAACAAGTTGTTGTGAAGTTGCAAATCATCAAATTGGTCAACCCTTCTTTGAGAATGAGCTACAATCTCATAACAAGCCATTCTAAAGTTTCAGATCTCTAAATTGGTTTACCCTTCACTAAGAATAAGCTACAATATCACAACAAGCCATTTTGAGGTGGCAGATCGATGAATCAGTCAACCCTTACATGAGAATGGGCTACAATCTAGTAACAAGCCATTCTAAGCTTACATATCATTGAATCGGTCAACCCTTCACTTAGAATGAGATACAATCTCATAACAAGTCATTCTGAGATTTCATATTATCGAATTGGTCAACCCTTTGCTAAAAAATAGCTATAATCTCATAACAAACCATTCTTAGGTTGTAGATTGACAAATTGGTCAACCCTTCACTGAGAATGAGCTATAATATCACAAGTCATTTTGAAGTTGCAGATCTCCAAATTGGTCAACCCTACACTGAGAATGAGATTCAATCTCATAAGAAGCCATTTTATGGTTGCAAATTGATAAATCAGTCATCTCTTCACTAAGAATGAGCTACAATCTCGAAACTAGCTGGTCTAAGGTTACAGACCATCGAATCAATCAACCCTTCACTGAGAATTAGGTACAATCTCATAACAAGCCATTCTAAGGTTGCAAATCACTTAATTGGTCAACCCTTCACTAAGAATGAGCTATGATCTCATAACAAGTCACTCTGAAGTTGCAGATCACCGAATCGATCAACCCTTTGTTGAGAATGAGCTATAATCACATAACAATCCATTTTGAGGTTACAAATCACTCAATCGGTCAAACCTTCACTAAGAATGAGCTATAATCTCATAATAAGATGTTCTAAAGTTGCAGATCATCAAATTAGTCAGCCCTTCATTAAGAATGAGCTACAATCTCATAACAAGTCATTCTAAAGTTGTAGATCTATGAATCGATTAACCCTTCACTAAGAATGAGTTATAATCTCATAACAAGCTATTGTAAGGTTGTAGATCGATGAATAGGTTAACACTTACCTGAGAATGACCTACAATCTAGTAACAAGCCATTCTGAGGTTAGAGATCGTCAAATCGGTCACCCCTTCACCTAGAATGAGCTAGAATCTCATAACAAGCCATTTTAAGATTGCAGATAATCAAATTGGTCAACCCTTCACTAAGGATGAGCTATAATCTCATAAAAATTCATTTAGAAGTTGTAAATCATCGAATCGGTCAACCCTTCACTGAGAATGAGCTACAATCTCATAACAAGCCATTTTGAGGATGAAAATTGTGAAATAGGTTAACCCTTCACTCAAAATGAGCTACAATTTCATAACAAGCTATTCATAGGTAATAGATTGCCAAATTGGTCAACCCTTCACTAAGAGTGATCTATAATCTCATAACAAGCCATTCTGAGGATGCAGATCACTGAATTGGTTGACCCTTTGCTGAGAATGAGCTTTAATATCATAATAAGTCATTATGAAGTTGCAAATCACCGAATTGGTCAACCCTTCACTGAGAATGAGAAACAATCTCTTATCAAGCCATTTTGAAGTTGTAAATCAGTGAATCAGTCAACCCTTCACTAAGAATGAGCTACAATCTCATATAAGACATTTTGAGGTTGCAGATAGATGAATTGGTCAACCCTTAACTGAGAAGGTGCTACAATCTCATAATAATCCATTCTAAAGTTGTAGATCGTCAAATCGGTCAACTCTTCAGTGAGAATGAGCTAGAATCTCATAACAAGCTATTTTGAAATTGTAGATCATCAAATCGGTTAACCCTTCAATTAGAATGAGCTATAATCTCATAACAAGCCTTTTTGAAGTTGCAGATCACCAAAATAGTCAATCCTTCAATGACAATGAGCTACAATCTCCTAAAAATCCATTTTGAGGTTGTAGATCGCCGACTCGGTCAACCCTTCATAGAGAATGAGCTATAATCTCATAGCAATCCATTCTGAAGTTGGATATGATCAAATTGGTCAACCCTTTGCTAAGAATGAGCTAAAATCACATACCAAGTCATTCTAAGGTTATAGATTGCCAAATTGGTCAACCCTTCAATGAGAATGAGCTATAATCTCATAACAAGTCATTTTGAAGTTGCACATCAATGAATCGGTCAACCCTTCACTAAGAATGAGATACAATCTTATAACAAGTCATTCTAAGGTTGTAGATCACCGAATCAATCAATCCTTCACTAAGAATGAGCTACAATCTCATAACAATCCATTATGAGGTTGCAGATCGATGAATGGGTCAACCCTTAATTGAAAATGACCTACAATCTCGTAATAAGCCATTCTAAGGTTACATATCCCCAAATTGGTCAACCCTTCATTGAGAATGATCTACAATCATATAACAAGCCTTTCTAAGGTTGTAGATCACTGAATTGGTCAACTCTTTGCTGAGAATGAGCTATAAGCTCATAACAAGCCATTCTAAATTTACATATCATTGAATTGATCAACCCTTCACTGAGGTTGAGCTAAAATCTCACAACAATTTGTTCTGAGGTTACATATCACCAAACTTGTCAACCCTTCGCTCAGAATGAGTTATAATCTTATAAAAATATTTTATGAAGTTGCAGATCCCCAAATCGGTCAACCCTTTATTGAGAATGACCTATAATCTCATAACAAGATGTTCTCAAGTTGTAGATCACCGAATCGGTCAATCCTTAGCTGAAAATGAGTACCAATCTCATAAAAATCCATTATGAAGTTGTTGATCACCGAATCAGTCAACCCTTCATTAAGAATGAGCTACAATCTCATGATTAGTCATTCTGAAGTTGCATATTGCCGAATTGGTCAACCCTTCATTGAGAATGAGCTACAATTTGATAACAAGTCATTTTGAGGTTGAAGATCAACGAATCGGTTAACCCTTCACTAAGAATGAGCTAGAATCACATAATAAGTTGTTATGAGGTTACAAACCACAAAATCAGTCAACATTTCACTGACAATTAGCTATAATCTCATAACAAGCCATTCTAAAGTTGTAGATCTCTGAATCGTTCAACCCTTCTTTGAGAATGAGCTACAATCTCATAACAAGCCATTCTAAAGTTTTAGATCTCTAAATTGGTTGACCCTTCACTAAGAATGAGCTACAATTTCATAACAAGTCATTCTGAGGTTGTGAATTGAGGAATCGGTCAACCCTTACCCAAGAATGAGCTACAATCTCATAGCAAGCCATTATGAGGTTATAGATTGTTGAATCGGTCAAACCTTTGCTTAGAATGAGCTACAATCTCATAACAAGCCATTCTCACGTTGCAAATCACAGAATCGGTAAACCCTTCATTGTGAATGAGCTATAACATCTTAACAATTCATTCTAAGGTTGCAGATCAACAAATTGGTCAACCCTTACCCGATAATGAGCTACAATCTCATAACAAGCCCTTTTGAGGTTACAGATCATCGAATCAATCAAACCTTTATTGAGAATGAGCTATGATTTAATAACAAACCATTCTAAAGTTGGAGATCATTGAATCGGTCATCCCCTCCCTGAGAATGAGCTACAATCTCATAACAACCTATTTTGAGGTTGCAGATCGCCAAATCGGTCAATCCTTAACTAAGAATGAGCTACAATCTCATAACAAGCCATTCTGAGGTTGCAAATTGACAAATCGGTCAACCCCTAACTTATAATGAGTTACAATCTTGGAACAAGCCCTAGTGAGGTTATAGATCGCCGAATTGGTCAACCCTTCACTAAGAATGAGCTAATATCTCATAACAAACCATTTTGACGTTGTAGATCGCCAAATCGGTCAGAATGAGCTATAATCTCATAAAAAGCTATTATAAAATTGTAGATTGCATAATCAGTCAACCCTTTACTAAGAATGAGTTGTAATCTCAAAATAAGTCATTCTAAGGATGGATTTTCCCAAATCAATCAACCCTTCACTAAGAATGAGCTAAAATCTCATAACAAGGTGTTCTGAAGTTGTAGATTGCTGAATCGTTCAACTCTTCACTAAGAATGAGCTACAATATCATAACAAGTCATTATGAAGTTGTAGATTGCCTAATTGGTCAACCCTTCACTGAGAATCAGCTACAATCTTGTAACAAGCCATTCTGAAGTTGCAGATCACTGAATTGATCAACCCTTCACAAAGAAAGAGCTACAATCTCATAACAAGCCATTCTAAGGATGCAGATCGATGAACCAGTCAACCCTTAATTGAGAATGAGCTATAATCTCATAACAAGCTATTCTGAGGTTATAGATTGTCGAATCAGTCAACCCTTCACTAAGAATGAGCTATAATTTCTTAACAATCCATTCTAAAGTTTCATATTGCCAAATCGAACAACCCTTTTCTGAGAATGAGCTAAAATTTGATAACCAACCATTATGAAGTTATAGATCAATGAATGAGTCAACCATTCACTAAAAATGAGCTACAATCTCATAACAAGTTGGTGTGACATTACAGATCAGCCAATTAATCAACCCTTCACTGAGAATGAGCTATAATCTCATAACAAGCTATTCTGAGGTTATAGATTGTCGAATCAGTCAACCCTTCACTGAGAATGAGCTATAATTTCTTAACAATCCATTGTAAAGTTGCATATTGCCAAATCGAACAACCCTTTGCTGAGAATGAGCTACAATTTGATAACCAACCATTATGAAGTTGTAGATCAATGAATCAGTCAACCATTCACTAAAAATGAGCTACAATCTCATAACAAGTTGGTGTGACATTACAGATCAGCCAATTAATCAACCCTTCACTGAGAATTAGTTACAATCTCATAAAAAGCCATTCTGAGGTTGTATATTTTTGAATCAATCAACCCTTTACTTAGAATGATCTATAATCTCATAACATGTCATTTTGAAGTTGTAGATCACTGACTCAGTCAACCCTTCACTAAGAATGAGCTACAATATCATAACAAGTAATTCTGAGTTTGCATATCATTGAATTAGTCAGCCCTTTATTGAGAATGAGTTATAATCTCATAACAAGTTGTTCTAAAGTTGGATATCATCAAATCGGTCAACCCTTCACTGATAATGAGCTAGAATAGCATAACAATCCATTTTAAGGTTGTAGAACACTGAATTGGTCAACCCTTCGTAGAGAATGGGCTATAATCTCATAACAAGCCATTCTAAAGTTTTAGATTTCCAAATCGGTAAACGCTTCAATGAGAATGAGCTAAAATCTCATAACTAGCCATTTTGAAGTTGCAAATTGCCGAACCGGTCAACACTTTACTGAGAATTACTTACAATCTCATAAAAATCCAATCTGAGGTTGCAGATTAACAAATCAACCAACCCTTGATTAAGAATGAGCTAGAATCTCATAACATGCCATTCTAAGGTTATCGATCATTGAATCATTCAACCCTTTCCTAAGAGTGGGCTACAATCTAAGAATAAGCCATTTGAGGTTGCGGATCACCAAATCGTTCAACCCTTCATTGAGAATATGCTATAATCTCATTACAAGCCATTTTGAAGTTGTAAATTACTGAATCGGTCAAACCTTCGGTCAACACTTCATTGAGAATGAGATACAATTGAATAAAAAGCCATTCTGAGGTTACAGATCACCGAATTAGTCAACCCTTCACTAAGAATAAGCTATAATCTCATAAAAATCCATTCTAAAGTTGTCAATCATCGAATCGGTCAACCCTTCCTTGAGAATGAGCTACAATCTCATAACAAACCATTCTAAAGTTCCAGATCTTTGAATCAATTAACCCTTCACTAAGAATGAGCTACAATCTCATATCGATCCATTTAGAGGTTGCAGATTGATGAATAGGTCAACCCACCTGAGAATGAGTTACAATCTAGTAACAAGCCATTCTAAGGTTACGGGTTTCTTAATCAGTAAACCCTTCACTTATAATGAGTTACAATCTCATAACAAGCCATTTTGAGATTATAGATTGTCAAATTAGTCAACCCTTCATTGAGAATGAGCTATAATCTCATAACAAGTCATTCTAAAGTTGCAAGTCACCAAATCGGTCAACCCTTCGTTGGGAATGAGCTACAATCTCATAACAACCCATTCTGAGGTTACAAATCACCGAATCGGTCAACCCTTCGCTAAGAATGAGCTACACTTTCATAACAAACCCATTTTGAGGTTGTAGATTGCCAAATCAGTCAACCCTTTAGTGAGAATGAGCGATAATATCATAACAAGCCATTCTGAAGTTGGAGGTTGCCAAATCATTTAACCCTTCACTAAGAATGAGATATAATCTAATATCAAGTCATTCTAAGGATGTAGATCACTGAATTGGCCAACCTTTTGTTGAGAATGAGCTATAATCTCATAACAAGCCATTCTAAAGTTGCAGATCCTTGAATCAGTCAACTCTTCGCTGAGAATGAGCTACAATCTCATATCAAGCCATTTTGAGGTTGCAGATCACCGAATAGGTCAACCCTTCAGAAATAATGAGCTACAATCTCATATAATCCATTCTAAGGTTATAGATTGATGAATCAATCAACCCTTAATTGAAAATGAGCTACAATCTCCTAAAAATCCATTTTGAGGTAGCATATCACCGAATCGGTCAACCCTTCACTAAGAAAGAGCTATAATCTTATAACAATTCATTCTGATGTTGGAGATTGTTGAATCGCTCAACCCTTTGTTGATAATGAGTTACAATTGCATAACAAGCCATTCTGAGGTTATAGATTGTCAAATCAGTCAACCCTTCATTGAGAATGAGCTATAATATCATATCAAGTCATTCTGAAGTTGTAGATCAACGAATCGGTCAACCCTTCACCAATAATTAGCTACAATATTATAACAAGCCATTCTGAGGTTGAAAATTTCCGAATTGGTCAACCCTTCATTAAGATTGAGCTATAATCTCATAATAATACATTCTAAGGTTGCAGATCAATGAATTATTCAACCCTTAATTGCGTATGACCTACAATCTCGTAACAACCCATTCTGAGGTTACAGATCACCGAATTGATCAACACTTCATTGAGAATGAGCTATAATCAAATAACAAGCCATTTGAGGTTGTAGATAGCCAAATCGGTCAACCCTTTGCTGAGAATGAACTATAAGCTCATAACAAGCCATTCTAAAGTTGTAGATCACTGAATCGGTCAACCCTTTGCTGAGATTAAGCTAAAATCTCACAACAATCTGTTCTGAGGTTATAGATTGCCGAATCGGTCAACCCTTCACTGAGAATGAGCTGTAATATCATAACAAGATTTTATGATGTTGTAGATCGCTGAATCAGTCAACCCTTCATTGAGAATGAACTCTAATCTTATGACAAGCCATTCTAAAGTTGTAGATTTCCTAATAGGTCAACTCTTCACTGAAAATGAAGTACAATCTCATAAAAAGACATTTTGAAGTAGCAGATCACCAAAATGGTCAACCCTTCATTCAAAATGAGATACAATACAATAATAAGCCATTCTAAAGTTGCAAATTATTGAATTGGTCAACCCTTCACTGTGAATGAGCTACAATATCATAACTAGCCATTTGAGGTTGCAAATTGACAAATCGGTCAACCCTTCACTAAGAATGAGCTAGAATCACATAAGAAGTTTTTATGAGGTTACAGGCTATAGAATCAGTCAACCTTTCACTAAGAATCATCTATAATCTCATAACAAGCCATTCTGAAGTTGTAGATCACCAAATTGGTCAATCCTTCTTTGATAATGAGCTACAATCTCATAACAAGCCATTCTAAAGTTTTAGATTTCTGAATCAGTTGACCCTTCACTAAGAATGACCTACAATCTCATAGAAAGCCATTATGACGTTAAAAATTGACAAATTGGTCAACCCTTACCCGAGAATGAGCTACAATTTTGTAACAAGTCATTTTGAGGCTACAAATTGGGGAATCGGTCAACCCTTTGTTTAGAATGAGCTACAATCTCATAACAAGTCATGTTGAAGTTGTAGATCATCAAATTGGTCAACCCTCTCTAAGAATGAGCTACAATCTCATAATAAGCCATCTAGACATTGCAAATCACCAAATCGGTCAACCTTTCATTGTGAATTAGCTACAATCTCATAACAACCCATTATAAGGTTGCAGGTTGACGAATCGGTCAACCCTTACCCAAGAATGAGCTACAATCTTGTAACAAGCCATTCTGAGGTTACATATTGTTGAATCGGTCAACCCTTTGCTTAGAATGAGTTATAATCTAATAACAAGCCACTCTGAGGTTACAAATCGCCAAATCGATCAATCCTTGACTAAGAATGATCTACAATCTCATAACAAGCCATTCTGAGGTTGAAGATTGACAAAATGGTCAACCCTTAACTTATAATGAGCTACAATCTTGTAACAAGCCATACTGAGGTTACGAATTGCCGAATTAGTCAACCCTTCACTGAGAATGAGCTACAATCTCATAACAAGCCATTCTAAGGTTGCAAATCACTGAATTAGTCAACCATTCACTGAGAATGAGCTACAATATCCTAACAAGCCATTATGAGGTTGCATATCACCGAATCGATCAACCCTTCGCTAGGAATGAGCTATAATCTCATAACAAGTCATTCTAAAATTACAAATCACTTAATTGGTCAACCCTTCACTGAGAATGAGCTGCAATCACATAACAAGCCATTCTAAGGTTAGAGATCATCGAATCAGTCAACCCTTCACTAGGAATTAGCTATAATCTCATAACAAGTCATTCTCAAGTTACAGATCACCGAATTAGTCAACCCTTCACTAAGAATGAGCTATAATATCATAACAAGCTATTATGAAGTTGTAGATTGCCAAATCAGTCAACCCTTCACTGAGAATGAGCTGTAATCTTAAAATAAGTCATTTTGAGGTTGTAGTTTATCTAATCAGTCAACCCTTTACTAAGAATGAGCTAAAATCTTATAACAAGGCATTTTGAAGTTGTAGATTGCTGAATCGGTCAACCCTTCAGTGATAATGAGCTACAATCTTATAACAAGCCATTGTGAAGTTGTAGATCATCAAATTGGTCAACCTTTTTCTCAGAATGAGCTCTAATCTCATAACAAGCTATTATGAAGTTGTAGATTTCTGAATCGGCCAACCCTTCACTGAGAATGAGCTGTAATCTCAAAACAAGCCATTCTAGGGTTGCATTTTTTTAAATCAGTCAACCCTCCACTGAGAATGAGCTAAAATCTCATAAAAAGGCATTTTGAAGTTGTAGATGGCTAAATCATTCAACCCTTCATTGGGAATGAGCTACAATCTCATAACAAGCCATTCTAAAGTTGTAGATCACTGAATCGGTCAACCCTTCAATGAGAATGAGCTATAATCTCATAATAATCCATTCTGAGGTTGTAGATTGGTGAATAGGTCATCCCTTCATTGAGAATGAGCTAAAATCTAGTAACAAGTAGGTCTAAGGTTAGAGATCACTAAATCATTCAACCCTTTGATGAGAATGAACTATAATCTTAAAACAAACCATTTTGAAGTTGCAAATCACTGAATCGGTCAACCCTTCACTGAGAATGAGCTACAATCTCATATCATGCAATTCTGAAGTTGCATATCACTGAATTGGTCAATCCTTCATCGAGAATGAGCTATAATCTCATAACAAGCCATTCTGAGGTTACAGATTGACGAATCGATCAACCCTTCACTAAGAATGAGCTACAATCTCATAACAAGTTCTTGTGAGTATACAAATCGCCGAATTAGTCAACCCTTCACTGAGAATCATATACAATCTCATAACAAGCCATTTTGAGGTTGCAGATCATCGTATCATCCAACCATTCACTGAGTGTGATCTATTATCTCATAACATGTCATTTTGAAGTTGTAGATCACTGACTTGGTCAACACTTCTCTGAGAGTGAGCTACAATCTCATAACAAACCATTCTGAGTTTGTAAATTGACCAATTTTCCATTTTGAGTTTGCAGATCATCAAATTGGTCAACCCTTTGTTGAGAATGAGCTATAATCTCATAAAAATTCATTCTAAAGTTGAATATTTCTGAATTAGTCAACCTTTCACTGAGAATGAGCTACAATTGCATAGCAATCCATTCTGAGGTTAAAGATCACCAAATCAGTCAACCCTTCACAAAGAATGACTTACAATCTCATAAAATCCATTATAAGGTTTCATATCCAAAAATTGGTCAACCCTTGATTGAGAATGAACTACAATCTTGTAACATACCATTCTGAGGTTATAGGTCAATGAATTGGTCAACCCTTTGCTGAGAATGACCTACAATCTAATAACAAACCATTCTAAGGTTGCAAATTGCCGAATCAGTCAACCCTTTGTTGAGAATGAGCTATAATATCATAATAAGCCATTTTTAAGTTGCAGATCACCAAATCGGTCAAACTTTCACTAAGAATGAGATTCAATCTCATAACAAGTCATTTTGAGGTTACAAATTGATGAATCGGTCAACTCTTCGCTAAAAATGAGCTACAATCTCATAACTAGATGTTCAGAGGTTACAAACCACTAAATCAGTCAACCCTTAACATATAATTAGCTAAAATTTGATAACAATTCATTCTAAGGTTGTAAATCACTGAATCGGTCAATCCTTCACTGAGAATGAGCTATAATCTCATAACAATTCATTCCAAATTTTTAGATCATCGAATCGGTCAACCCTTCACTAAGAATGAGCTACAATAAAATAACAAGCCATTCTGAGGTTATAGATCATCGAATTGGTCAACCCTTCACTAAGGATAAGCTATAATCTCAATACAAGTTGTTCTAAAGTTGGAGATCACTGAATCAGTCAACCTTTTCTTGTAAATGAGCTAAAATCTCATAATAAGCCATTCTAAAGTTGCAGATCTCTGAATCGATTGACCATTCACTAAGAATGAGCTACAATTTCATAACGAGCCATTCTGAGGTTGCAAATTGATGAATCAGTCAACCCTTACCTGAGAATGAGCTACAATCTAGTAGCAAGCCATTATGAGGTTATAGATCATTGAATCGGTCAACCCTTCACTTAGAATGAGCTACAATCTCATAACAAGCCATTCTGAGATTGCAGATCATTGAATCGATCAAATCTTAGCTGAGAATGAGCTATAATCTCATAAAAATCCATTCTGACATTGCACATCACCGAATCGGTAAACCCTTCGCTAAGAATGAGCTAAAATCTCATAACAAGCTATTATGAGGTTGCAGATCACCAAATCGTTCAACCCTTCATTGAGAATGAGCTACAATCTCATAATAGGCCATTCTAAAGTTGTAGATTGCCAAATCAGTCAACCGTTCACTAAGAATGAGCTAAAATCTCATAAAAAGCCATTCTAAAGTTACAGATCACTGAATTGGTCAACCCTTCACTCAGAATGAGCTACAATCTCATAAAAAGTCATTCTGAAGTTGCATATTTTTTAATCGGTCAATGCTTCACTTAGAATGAGCTGCAATCTCATAACAATCCATTTTGAGGTTGCAGATCAATGAATCGATCAACCCTTCACTAAGAATGAGCTATAATCTCACAACAAATTGTTCTGAGGTTACAGACCACCGAATCAGTCAACCCTTCATAAAGAATTAGCTATAATCTCATAACAAGCCATTTTGAGTTTGCAGATCGCTGAATCAGTGAACCCTTCATTTCTAAAGTTACACATCGCCAAATCACTCAACCTTTTTTTGAGAATGAGATACAATCTCATTAAAATCCATTCTGAGGTTGCAAATTGCCAAATCGGTCAACTCTTCTCAGAGAATGAGCTATAATCTCATAACAAGCCGTTCTGAAGTTGGCGATCGCCAAGTCTATCAAATCTTTGCTGAGAATGAGATTATTCATATAACAAGCCTTTTTGGGGTTACAAATTGATGAATTGGCCAACCATTCAATGTGAATGAGCTATAATCAAATAACAAGGCATTCTAAAGTTGCAGATCACCGAATCGGTGAACCCTTCATGGAGAATGAGCTACAATCTCATAACAAGCCATTCTAAATTTGTAGATCTCTGAATTGGTTAACCCTTCACTAAGAATAAGCTACAATCTCTTAAGAAGCCATTCTAAGGTTGCAAATAGATGAATCATTCAAATCTTACCTGAGAATGAGCTACAATCTTGTTACAAGCCATTATGAGGTTAAAGATTGTTAGATCGGTCAACCCTTCACTTAGAATGAGATACAATCTCAGAGCAAGCCATTCTGAGGTTGCAGATCATTGAATCGGTCAAACCTTCATTGAGAATGAGCTATAATCTCTTAACAAGCCACTATAAAGCTCCAGATCACTGAATCGGTAAACCCTTTGATGAGAATGAGCTACAATCTCATAACAAGCCATTCTGAGGTTGCAGATCGCTGAATTGATCAACCCTTTGCTATGAATGAGCTACAATCTCATAATAAGCGATTCTAAGGTTGTAGATCAACAAATTTGTCAACCCTTACTCAAGAATGAGTTACAACCTTGTAACAAGTCATTCTAGGGTTACAGATTGTTGAATCAGTCAACCCTTCGCTTAGAATGAGCTACAATCTTATAACAAGCCATTATGAGGTTGCAGATTACTAAATCAGTCAAACCTTCATTGAGAATGAGCTATAATCTAATAACAAGCCATTCTAAAGTTGTAGACTATTGAATCAGTCAACCCTTTGCTTAGAATGAGCTACAATCTCATAACAAGCAATTCTGAGGTTGTAGATCGCCGAATCGGTCAATCCCTTCACTAAGAATGAGCTACAATCTCATAACAAGCTATTCTGAGGTTGTAGATTGACAAGTTAGTGAACCCTTAACTTAGAATGAGCTACAATCTCATAGCAATCCATACTAAGGTTATAGATCGTTGAATCAGTCAACCCTTCACTGATAATGAGCTAAAATCTCATAATAAGCCTTTCTGAAGTTGCAGATTGCTGAATCAATCAAATTTTCACTCAAAATGAGCTACAATCTCATAACAAGCCATTTACAGGTTACAGGTCAATGAATCAGTCAACCCTTAATTAGGAATGAGCTAAAATCTTATAACAAGTTGTTATGAGGCTATAGACCACTAAATCAGTCAACCCTTCACTGAGAATTAGCTATAATCTCATAAAAAGCCATTCTAAGGTTGCAGATTATCAAATTGGTCAACCCTTAATTGAGAATGAGTTATAATGTTATAAGAAGTCATTCTAAAGTTGCAGTTCACCAAATCGATCAGCCCTTCACTGAGAATGAGCTACAATCTCATAAAAAGCCATTGTGAGGTTGCAGATCACTGTATTAGTCAACCCTTCTCTAAAAATGAGCTATAATCTCATAACAAGGCATTCTAAATTTGAAGATTGCGAAATCAGTCAACCCTTCACTGAGAATGAGTTATAATCTTATAACAAGCCATTGTGAATTTGCAGATCACCGAATCGGTCAACCCTTCATTGAAAATGAGCTACAATCTCATAATAAGCCATTCTAAAGTTTTAGATCTCTGAATCAGTTGACCCTTCACAAATAATGAGCTATAATTTCATAACAAGCCATTCTAAGGTTGCAAATCAATGAATCAGTCAACCCTTACCTGAGAATAAGCTATAGTCTCATAACAAGCCATTTTGAGGTTACATATTGCGGAATCGGTCAACCCTTTTCTTAGAATGAGCTACAATCTCATAACAACCCATTCTAAGGTTGTGAATCATCAAATAAGTCAAACCTTATCTTAGAATGAGCTATAATCTAATAGCAAGACATTCTAAACTTGCAGATCATCAAATCAGTCAACCCTTCACTAAGAATAAGTTACAATCTCATAATAAGCCATTATGAGGTTGCAGAACACTGAATTGGTCAACCTTTCGTTGTGAATGAGCTACAGTCTTATAACAATACATTATGAGGTTGTCGATCAACCCTTACCCGAGAATGAGGTAAAATCTCGTAACAAGTCATTCTAAGGTTATAGATTGTCAAATCGATCAACCCTTCACTTAGAATGATCTACAATCTCATAACAATCCATTCTAAGGTTTTTAGATCATTGAATAGGTCAAACATTTACAGAGAATGAGCTATAATATAATAACAAGCCATTCAGAAGTTGCAGATCAATGAATTGGTCAACCCTTCACTGAGAATGAGCTACAATCTCATAATAAGCCATTCTGAGGTTGCAGATCACCGAATCAATCAATCCTTCACTAAGAATTAGCTATAATCTTATAACAATCCATTCTAAGATTGCAGATTGACGAATCAATCAACCCTTAACTTAGAATGAGCTACAATCTTGTAATAAGTCATATTGAGGTTACAGATCACTGAATTGGTCAACCCTTCACAAATAATGAGCTACAATATCATAAGAAGCTATTCTGAGGTTGCAGATTGCCGAATTGGTCAACCCTTTGCTAAGAATGAGCTATAGTCTCATAATAAGCCATTAAGAAGTTGTGTAACACCCCAAAATTGGCACTTAATAATCAATCAATTTTGGTGTATTTTCTCATCTTCAAAGTCCTATTGTACTAGGCAAATTCTTCTCCTAATTGACTTTAATTAACTGAGTTTCAAATGTAGAAAACCCAAATTTTCATAAATCTGACATTACATTTAATTCCCAAATCTCAAATGATTATTAGCTAAAATCCCTAAGATTAAATGATTTAATCCTAAAGTCCTAAGTGCTTTTAATTAAATCAATTCCACCCTCTTTGGCTAATATACATAAAAATAAATTAAAAGGTTATTTAATTAATTGAATGAATTATCCTCAAAAATGGAATTCCATAATTCCATGTGAAAAGACACTTATGTGTCAATAATTCATTCTTTTATTTTAATAATCTTTGCTTATTTGTCTCAATTAGATAATGAAGAGACAACTGTTTCTTTTCAAGAAACTCTTCATCCTCTCTCCTTGGTTTTCTATAAATTGGACCTCTTTTCTTCATTGTAGAGGATCTTTGTTTTGAGCATCATTACTATAGGCAAATTTAGCTTTGATTTCATGCTTTTAGCTTAGATTGTTGCATAATTAGCATAATTTTCATTTGGAATTGAACATTGTTTTGCTTTGATTCATGATCTATTTGTAGGGGCTAACAATTCAATTTATGCTTTAAAAGCTTTCTAAATTCATTTACTAATCAAATTCTAGCTTAAAAAGCATTCATTTCTAGATTTCAAGCATTTTACTTTCTAGATTAGAAGCATTCAATTTCTTAGCTTAATTGCACTTTTACTTCCATAGCTTAGTTGCGTTCCATTCTTAGACTAGTTGCACTTCAGTTTCATAGCTTAAATCATGTCTTAATTCATAGAATAGTAGCATTTTCTCATGAACTAGATGCATATTTCTCATGATTAATGGCTTTCTTCATTCACTTGCACTATTAAAATCCTCCATATTAGCAATGGTCAGGTTGTTGGCTCTCGTTCTGAGGATAAACTGCAACAATCACATCTAATTAGGAGGCAATAGGTCGCTTCAATCACATTTGCAGAGCAAACAATTCATGTTTGTCTTTGTGAATTCATTGATTGTGTAAGGACTATGTTGCATTTGTGTTGAATTAAGAGGTCCACATTCAGCATAAGACATTTTGGCGCCCACCATGGGGCAGAAAAATCAATTTCCTGGCCTCATTTTTGAATCTATTGATTGTGTTTTTTAGTCTCTGTCGTGCATCCGTACTGCACTGGTACGGATTATCGCGCGAAGTTTTTCTCTAGCCGCACAAAGATTTGCACTAGTCGCGCGAAGTTTTGCACCAAGCCGCGTGAAGAATTGCTTTTCTTAGCACTTTCTCGCGCGAAGAAATAGTTTTCTCGCACGCATTGAAGCACTTTCTCGCGCGCGGTGAAGTACTTTCTCATGCGAACTTTCACTGACAGTCATTTAAAATGCAAAATTTGTAATCTGTTATTTCTCTGTTTTGACTTCTGTTTCTTCTCTGGTTTTTCTGTTTATGATTTTTTTGCTGCAGCATAACAATGGTTTGTAGGTTCGCTTGTCAAAGGCTAAAACATTTTAACAGTTTACTTTCAGGACAATAGTCAAAGACAATATTAAAACGTCATGTTTGTTTACTATTTTTCATTCACATAGTCTAAATAGGGCTTCGTTAAAATTCTGTAAGGATCTTGATAGCGAAGTAGGGAAATAGGCTCTTCATTACATGGAAGTGATGCCCATGAATGAATCCAAAACCCAGATGTTGCTAGCATGAAGGATACTTGGGGAAGCGAAGCAAGATAAGTCAATCTTTAGCACTTCTACTAGTTAGGGGATTATGCTCTTCTCTCATTGAGAGAATCAGAAACCCAAAGACTTGTGGAT
>MU225952.1:4190456-4208342 GCA_018584345.1 Thuja plicata | reverse complement strand
CATCATTACTATAGGCAAATTTAGCTTTGATTTCATGCTTTTAGCTTAAATTGTTGCATAATTAGCATAATTTTCATTTGGAATTGAACATTGTTTAGCTTTGATTCATGATCTATTTGTAGGGGCTAACAATTCAATTTATGCTTTAAAAGCTTTCTAAATTCATTTGCTAATCAAATTCTAGCTTAAAAAGCATTCATTTCTAGATTTCAAGCATTTTACTTTCTAGATTAGAAGCATTTAATTTCTTATCTTAATTGCACTTTTACTTTCATAGCTTAGTTGCATTCCATTCTTAGACTAGTTGCACTTCAATTTCATAGCTTAAATCATGTCTTAATTCATAGAATAGTAGCATTTTCTCATGAACTAGATGCATATTTCTCATGATTAATGGCTTTCTTCATTCACTTGCACTATTAAAATCCTCCATATTAGCAATGGTCAGGTTGTTGGCTCTCATTCTGAGGGTAAACTACAACAATCACATCTAATTAGGAGGCAATAGTTCGCTTCAATCACATTTGCAGAGCAAACAATTCATGTTTGTCTTTGTGAATTCATTGATTGTGTAAGGACTATGTTGTGTTTGTGTTGAATTAAGAGGTCCACATTCAGCATAAGACAAGTTGTAGATCACTGAATCGGTCAACTCTTCACTGAGAATGAGATACAATCTCATAACAAGCCATTCTAAGGTTACAAATCGCTGAATCGGTCAATCCTTCACTAAGAATGAGATACAATCCCACAACAAACCAATCTGAGGTTGCAGATCAATGAATCGGTCAACCCTTAACTTAGAATAAGCTACAATCTCGTAACAAGCCATACTAAGGTTACAAATCCCTGAATCGTTCAACCCTTCACAAAGAATGAGCTACAATCTCATAACAAGCAATTTTGAGGTTGCAAATTGTCGAATCGGTCAACCCTTCACTGAGAATGAGCTATAATCTCGTAAAAAGCCATTCTAAAGTTGTAGATCACCTACTCCATCAACCCTTCACTTAGATTGAGCTAAAATCTCACAACAAGCTATTATATGGTTACAAATTGCCAAATCGGTCAACCCTTTGATCAAAATGAGGTATAATCTCATAACAAGCTATTATGAAGTTGCAGATCATTGAATCAGTTGACCCTTCATTGAGAATGAGCTATAATCTCACAACAAGCTATTTTGAGGTTGCAAATCGCAAAATCAATCAACCCTTCACTGAGAATGAGCTATAATATCATAACAAGTCATTCTGAATTTGTAGATCACCGAATCGGTCAACCCTTCACTGAGAATGAGCTAAAATTGCATAACAAGCCATTTTGAGGTTATAGATCTCTGAATCGGTCAACCTTTCACTAAGAATGAGCTTTAATCTCATAACAAGTCATTCTCAAGTTGCAGATTACCAAATTATTCAACCCTTCCCTAAGAATGAGCTACAATCTCATAAGAAGTCATTCTAAAGTTGTAGATTGCCAAATCGGTCAACCCTTCACTAAGAATCAGATACAATCTCATAACAAGCCATTCTAAAGTTGTAGATCGCCGAACATGTCAACCCTTCACTAAGAATAGCTACAATCTCATAACATGTCATTTTGAGGTTGTAGATCGACGAACCGGTCAACCCTTAACTGAGAATGAACTACAATCTTGTAACAAGCCATTCTGACATTACAGATCATCAAATCGGTCAACCCTTCCTTGAGAATGAGCTACAATCTCATAACAAGCCATTCTGAGCTTGCAAATAGCTGAATCAATCAACCCTTCACTAAGATTGAGTTAAAACTCACAACAAGTTGTCCTAATGTTACAGATCACCAAATCAGTTAACCCTTCTTTCAGAATGAGCTATAATCTCATAATAAGCTATTATGAAGTTATAGATCACTGAATCGGTCATCCCTTTACTGAGAATGAGTTGCAATCTCAAAACAAGCCATTCTAAGGTTGCAGTTTTCCAATTCAGTCAACTCTTCACTAAGAATGAGCTAAAATATCATAACAAGGCATTCTGAAGTTGTAGATCACTGCATCGGTCAACTCTTCAATGAGAATGAGCTAAAATCTCATAACAAGCCATTCTGAAGTTGCATATCGCCAAATCAGTAAACCCTTCGATGAGAATGAGCTACAATATCATAACAAGCCATTCTGATGTTGTAGATCAATGAATCAGTCAACCCTTCACTAAGTTTGAGCTACAATATCATAACAAGTTGTTGTGAGGTTACAGATTTCCCAATTAGTCAACCCTTCACTGAGAATTAGCTACAATCCCATAACAAGCCATTATGAGTTTGCAAATTGCCGAATCGGTCAACCCTTCATTGAGAATGATCTATAATCTCATAACATGTTGTTTTGAAGTTGTAGATCACTAACTCAGTCAACCCTTCGCTGAGAATGTGCTACAATCTCAGAACAAGCCATTCTGAATTTGCAAATTGTTGAATCGATCAACCCTTCATTGAGAATTAGTGATAATTTCATAACAAGCCATTCAAAAGTTGGAGATCCCCAAATCAATTAACCCTTCACTAGGAATGAGCTAAAATCACATAATAATCCATTCTGAGGTTATATATTGACAAATCGGTCAAACCTTCACAGAGAATGAGTTATAATCTCAAAACAAGACATTCTAAAGTTGTAGAGTGCCAAATTTGTCAACCCTTCACTGAGAATGAGCTATACTCTCATAAAAAGCCATTTTGAAGATGTAGATCACCGAATCGGTCAACCCTTCACTAAGAATGACTTACAATCTCATAAAAAGAAATTTTGAGGTTACAGATCGACGAATTGGTCAACCCTGGACTGGGAATGAGCTACAATCTCGTAACATGTCATTCTAAAGTTACATATTGCCGAATCGGTCAATCCTTTGCTAAGAATGAGATAAAATATAATAACAAGCCATTCTAAGGTTGCAGATCTTCAAAATCAGTCAACCCTTCTCTAAGAATAAGCTATAATGTCATAACAAGCCATTCTAAAGTTGCAAATCACCGAATCAGTCAACCCGTTACTGAGAATGAGCTAGAAACTCATAAAAAGCCATTCTGAGGTTGAATATCACAGAATCAGTCAATCCTTAGCTTAAACTGAGCTATAATCTCATAACAAGATGTTCTGAAGTTGAAGATTATCGATGGTCAACCCTTCATTGAGAATGAGCTACAATTGCATAAGAATCCATTCTAAGGTTACATATCGCTGAATTGGTCAATCCTTCACTGAGAATGAGCTATAATCTCATAACAAGCCATTTTGAAGTTGGAGATCACCGAATCGGTCAACCCTTTATTGAGAATGAGCTACAATCTCATAACAAGCCATTCTAAAGTTACAGTTCTCTGAATCAGTTGACCCTTCACTAAGAATGAGCTACAATCTCATAACAAGTCATTCTAAGGTTGTATATCGATGAATTGATCAACCCTTACTTGAGAATGAGCTATAATTTCATAACAGCCCATTCTGAAGTTACAGATCACCGATTCGTTCAACCCTTCATTGTGAATGACCTACAATCTCATAAGAAGCCATTGTGAGGTTTTAGATCGTTGAATTGGTCAACCCTTCACTAAGAATGAGCTACAATCTCATAACAGGCTAGTCTAAGGTTGTAGATCGCTAAATCAATCAACCTTTCACTGAGAATCAGCTATAATCTCATAACAAGCCATTCTAAAGTTGGAGGTCACCGAATCAGTTAACCCTTCACTGAGAATAAGCTATAATCTCATAACAAGCCATTCTAAGGATGCAGGTTGCTAAATCGGTCAACCCTTCAATGAGAGAGCTATAATCTCAAAACAGGTCATTCTGAAGTTTAGATCACCGAATTGGTCAACCCTTCACTAAGAATGAGCTACAATCTCATAACAAGCCATTTTGAAGTTGCAAATTGCCGAATTGGTCAACCCTTCACTAACAATGAGCTACAATCTCATATAAGCCATTCTGAGGTTGCAGATAGATGAATCGGTCAACCCTTAACCTAAAATGATCTACAATTACATAATAAGTCATTATGAAGTTGTAAATGACCGAATCGGTCAACCATTTAGTGAGAATGAGCTACAATCTCATAACAAGCCATTTTGAGGTGGCAGATCAACGAATGGATCAACCGTGTATTGAGAATGAGCTATAATCTCATAATAAGCCATTATGAAGTTGCAAATCACCAAAATGGTCAATCCTTCACTTAGAATAAGTTACAATATAAGAAAAAGCCATTTTGAGGTTGTAGATCGCCGAATCGGTCAACCCTTCGCTGAGAATGAGCTATAATCTCATAAGAAACCGTTCTAAAGTTGGCAATCTCTGAATCGATCAACCCTTTGCTGAGAATAAGCTACAATATCATTAAAAACTAATTTGAGGTTGCAGATCACCAAATTGGCCAATGCTTTGATGAGAATGTGCTATAATCTCATAACAAGCCATTCTGAAGTTTGAGATCACCGCATCAATCAACACTTTACTAATAATAAGCTACAATCACATAACAAGTCATTCTGAGGTTATAGATCTCCAAATCAGTCAACCCTTCACCGAGAATGAGCTATAATCTTGTAACAAATCATTATGAAGTTGCGGATCGCAGAATCGGTCAACCCTTTGCTAAGAATGAGCTACAATATCATAACAAGCCATTCTAAGGTTGCATATTGTTGAATCAGGAAACCCTTCACTTAGATTGAGCTGCAATCTCATAACAAGCCATTTCGAGGTTGTAGATTGATGAAAAGGTCAACCCTTAACTGAGAATGACCTACAATATCATAACAAGCCATTCTAAGGTTACAGATTGCCAAATCGGTCAACCATTCATTGAGAATGAGCTACAATCATATAAAAATCCATTCTGATGTTGCAGATTGCCGAATCGGTCAACCCTTTGCTGAGAATGAGCTTTAAACTCATAACAAGTCATTTTGAAGTTGCAAATCACCAAATCGGTGAACTCTTCGGTGAGATTGAGCTAAAATCTCACAACAATATGTTCTGAGGTTACAGATCACCGAATTGGTCAACCCTATAATGAGAATGAGCTACAATCTCATAATAAGCCATTCTGAAGTAGTTTATTGTCAAATCAGCCAACCCTTCACATAGAATGACCTACAATCTCATAACAAGCCATTTTTGGGTTGAAGATTGACGAATCAGTTAACCCTTCACTAAGAATGAGCTAAAATCTCAAAACAAGTTGATCTAAGGTTACAGTCCACCAAATTAGTCAACCCATCACTGAGAATTAGCTATAATCTCATAACAAGCCATTATGAGGTCGCAGAATGTCGAATCAGTCACCCTTCACTTATAATAAGCTATAATCTCATAAAAAGGCATTCTGAAGTTGTAGATCACCAAATCAGTCAAACCTTTAGTGAGAATGAGATACAATATCATAAAAAATCTATTCTGAGGCTTCAGATCGCTAAATCAGTTAACCCTTCTTTGAGAATAAACTATAATCTCATAACAAGTCATTCTCAAGTTGGAGATCACCAAATTGGTCAACCCTTCATTGAGAATGAGCTACAATCACATAAAAATCCATTCTAAGGTTACAGATCACCGAATTGGTCAACCCTTCACTAAGAATGAGCTATAATCTCATAACAAGTCATTCTAAAGTTGCAGATTGCCGAATCATTTAACCCTTCATTGAGAATGAGCTACAATATCATAATAAGCCTTTCTAAATTTGTAGATCTCCGAATCTTTTGACCCTTCACTAAGAATGAGATACAATCTCATAACAAGCCATTTTGAGGTTGCAGATTAAGGAATCGGTCTACTCTTACCTGAGAATGAGCTATAATCTTGTAAAAAACCATTCTAAGGTTACAGATTGCCGAATTGGTCAAACCTTCACTTATACTTAGCTACAATATCATAACAAGCCATTATGAGGTTGTCGATCATCGAATCGGTCAAACCTTCATTGAGAGTGAGCTATAATCTAATAATAAGCCATTCTAAAGTTGTAGATCACCGAATCAATCAATCATTTGTTGAAAAAAACTTATAATCTTATAACAAGTCATTCTAAATTTGTAGATCACCGAATCGGTCAACCCTTTGCTGAGAATCAGCTACAATCTCATAACAAGCCATTCTAAAGTTGCAGATCGCTGAATCTTTCAACCCTTCACTACGAATGAGATACAATCTCATAACAAGTCATTCTGAGGTTGCAAATCAATGAATCGGTCAATCCTTAATTGAGAATGAGCTATAATCTCGTAACAAGCTATTTTGTTATTATAGATTGCCGAATTGGTCAACCCTTCACTGAGACTGAGCTATAATCTCATAACAACCTATTCTAAAGTTGTATATCAGCAAATTGATCAACCTTTTATAAGAATGAGCTACAATTTGATAACAAGCCATTTTGAGGTTGTAGTTCCACGAATGGGTCAAGCCTTCACTAAGACTAAGCTACAATCTCATAACAGGTTTTTGTGAGGTTACAAATCACCCAATTAGTCAACCCTTCACTGAGAATTAGCTACAGTCTCATAACAAGCCATTCTAAGGTTGTGGATTTCTGAATCGGTCAAACCTTCACTGAGAATGATCTATAATCTCATAACATGTCATTTTGAAGTTGTAGATCACTGAATCAGTCATATCTTTGCTAAGAATAAGCTACAATCTCATAATAAGCCATTATGAGTTTGAAGATCACTGAATCAGTCAACCCTTCACTAATAATGAGTTATAATCTCATAACAAGTTGTTATAAAGTTAGAGATCACCGAATCGGTCAACCCTTTGCTGAGAATGAGCTACAACTACATAACAATCCATTTTGAGGTTACATATTGCCGAATTGGTTAACCCTTCATAGAGAATGAGCTATAATCTCATAACAAGCCATTCTAAAGTTGTAGATTTTTGAATCGGTCAACCCTTTAGTGAGAATGAGCTACAATCTCATAACAAGCCATTTTGAAGTTGCAGATTGTTGAATCGGTCAACCCTTCACTAAGAATGACTTACAAACTCATAAAAAGCCATTCTAAGATTGCAGATTGATAAATTGGTCAACCCTTGATTGAGAATGAGCTAGGATCTCGTAACATGCCATTCTAAGGTTACACATTCCTGAATTGGTCAACCCTTTGCTAATAAAGAGATACAATGTAATAACAAGTCATTCTGAGGTTGTTGATTTCCGAATCGGTCAAACCTTCAATCAACCCTTCATTGAGAATGAGTTGTAATCTCATAACAAGGCATTCTGAAGTTCAAGATCACTGAATCAATCAAACCTTTACTGAGAATGAGCTACAATAAAATAACAAGCCATTCCAAGGTTATAGATCACCAAATTGGTCAACCCTTCACTTAGAATAAGGTATAATCTCATAACAAGTCATTCTAAAGTTGTAGATCGCCAAATTGATCATCCCTTCCTTGAGAATGAGCTACAATATCATAACAAGGCATTCTAAAGTTACAAATCTCTTAATCAATTGAGCCTTCACTAAGAATGAGCTACAATCTCATATCAATCCATTATGAGGTTGCATATTGACGAATCAGTCAACCCTTACCTAAGAATGAGCTACAATCTAGTAACAAGCCATTCGGAGGTCACAGATCACCGAATTGGTCAATCTTTCACATAGAATGAGCTACAATCTCATAACAATCCATTCTGAGATTGCAGATTGTCAAATCGGTCAACCCTTAGTTGGCAATGAGCCATAATCTCATAACAAGCCATTCTGAAGTTGTAGATCACCGAATCGGTCAACCCTTCACTAAGAAATACAACTTTGTTTCTTGGTTAGCCATGTAACTAGTATTTCTCCTAAAAATAAAGCTCTACCACTTGTACTCTTTCTATTATCAATGTTTCCAACCCAATCAACATCAGTGTAGACTTTTAACTCAAAGTCTCCTCCTTTCTTGTATAGTAGGCCAAAATCTTCAATTCCTCTAAATATTCTCTTAACTGCAAACATACGTGTTTCCTTTGGATCGAAAGAAAACCTAGCAATAATCCCTACTGCATGAGAAATATCAGGTCTATTGTGTACTACATATTTCAACTTACCAATCATTGAATGGTGGAGTGTCTCATTTACTTCTTTTGACTCATCCTCTTTAGATAATTTATAGCCAATGACCATTTGTGTTCCAACTGGTCTTGATTCATCCATACTTAAGGTTTTTAGGATCTCCTTGATATACTTTGATTTTTTAATATAGATCCCATCTTTTACATGTTGAATTTGAAGTCCAAGAATGAATTTAATCTCTCCAATCATAGACATTTCAAACTCCTTTCTCATCTCCTTAGCAAAAGATCTGCACAATGTGTCATTTCTGCCAAAGATAATGTCATCAACAAATATCTCAACAATTAAAATTTATTTATTACTATCAAATTTTAGATAGATATTCTTGTTGTCACTAGTTCTTTTAAATCCTATTTTTATTAGATATGAATGCAATCTTTCATACCACGCTCGGGGTGCTTGGTTCAATCCATATAGTGCTTTCTACAATTTGCATACCATGTCCCTGTTAGAATTTTCAGCAATCCTTCAGCTTGTTCAATATACACTTCCTCTTCTAGAATACCATTGAGAAATGTAGACTTAACATCCATTTGATAAACTTTGAATCCCTTATAAGCTGCATATGCTAGTAGAATTCTAACTCCTAATCTAGTGACAGGTGCAAAAGTTTCACCATATTCAATACCTTCTTCTTGTGCATACCCCTTGCAAACTATTCTTGCTTTATTTCTAATTACATTACCATGCTCATTCGACTTGTTTCTAAAAATCCACTTGGTACCAATTACATTCTTATATTTTGGTCTCGTTACCAAAGTCCATGTATTATTATTTTGAATTTGATCTATCTCTTCCTTCATTTCTTTCATCCATCTTCTCTTTCTAATGCATCTTTCACTTTTCTCAGTTCAAATTCAGATATTGAGCATGTGTTGTCTCTTACCTTACTTCTTGTCTGAACTCTAGCAGTATTGTCTCCAATGATTTTACTCGGTGAGTGGTGTCTCTTCACATACTTTTCTAAAACAGGCTCGGTAGCCGGTGCTATCTCTTCATTTCCATCATTCGATGGAATCTCTCTCTTCTCATCTTCTCTCTCAGTTTGTGCTTTTGGTAAGCTGTCAGGAATCTCAATTTGTACATAAATAAATCTTTGATAATATTTAGGTTCCTTCTTGTTGTCTTAATCATTATTTTATGCAAATTCATCAATCCTCACATTTGCACTTTCTATTATTTTTTTAGTAGTGTTATTCAAATATTTGTAGGCTTTGCTCTTAGTAGAATATCCTAGGAATATTCCTTCATCTCCTTTTAGAGTCAAAATTTCCATCTTTAGAATCTTTAAGAATATAACACCTAGTTACAAATACTTTGAAGTAAGTTAAATTTGGTTTGTGTCTATACTATATCTCATAGGGTGTCTTGTTAGTTCCCTTCTTTAGTTGTAATCGCTTAAGTGTATAAGCAGCAGTGTTGACTGCTTCTCTCCAAAACATTTTAGAAATGTCACTCTAATCATTAATGTTCTAGCACAATCCACAATGGATCTATTTCTTCTTTCATCTATCCCATTTATTTGTGGTGTCCTCGATGCAGACATTTGTCTCTTTATACCATGTTCATTGCAGAAGAGTGTAACCTCATCAGAGGTAAAATCTCCTCCTATGTTAGATATTAGACATTTCATTTGTCTTACAATATATTTCTCAACTCTAGCCTCGTACAACTTAAACATTTGGAAAGCATCAGATTTTTCTTTTAGAAACATAACAGACATCATTCTAGAATAATCATCAAAAAAAAATGAAGTATCTATCTCCATAATACCTTTGTGTTCTCATGGGACCACATAGGTGTGTACTAACTCCAAAATACCTTGTGTAGTATAAGATTTTCTTGAAAAGATTGATTTAGTCATCTTACCTACTTGGAATCCCTTTCACATTACATTCTCAAGTTTCTCTAAACTCAATAGACCTCTTACTTTGTTCTTCTCACTCACTTTGATTAAGTTGTCAAAATTCACATGACATAGCCTTTTGTGCCATAGCCACACATCTTCAATCTTAGAAAATAGACAACTCTTTATGGAAGTATCAAGCTGGAATAGGTTACCTTTAGATTTTTCTCTAGTACCAATCAAACTTCCTTTTTGATTAAATACCTTAACCTTTCTATTTTGAAATTCTAGTCGATGTCTTGTATTGTTCAACTGTGTGACACTCAGGAAATTGTACTTTAGAACTTCAACCCGATAAACATCATCACGTGTAGTATATTTCAACAAAATTATAGAACATTTTCCCTTCACAAGATATGGAGCATCATTTCCAAATCTAACATTACCTTCATTAGGCTCTCTCAAAGTAATAAACTTATCAATATCACCAGTCATATGGTGTGAGAAACCACTATCTATAATCCATGTATCATTTTTACTTACCTGTGAGATTAGGGGATTTTCCGCTACATGCCTTTCTTCCTCAGACTCGTCTTTAATAGAAACATAAATAATTTCTTAGTCTTCATCAATGGTTTCATCATTAGATATTCATCCATCAGCAATGTAGCATGATTTCTTTCCATTTTTCTTGAAGTCTCTGAATCTTCTAAATTTGTTCTCTCTTGTTGTTATCTCTATTATCTTTCTTCTCATTATTGTCAGGATAGTTAGAAGCACTATGACCAATTTTATTGCAGTTAAAACACTTCAAAGGTATCTTACCTTGGTACTTGCTTTTGCCTCTTGGTATTCTCCTAGCTAGTAAGGATTCAAACTCAACTTCATTTCTTTCATCTTCAACATATACATCCTCAAGCTCACTCTTACAACTATGAAATCTTTCACTAGCACTACTTGCATATCCATCACTAGATCTAGATTCTCTAGATTTTCCAATAATTAAAGAAGATTTGAACGTAGATTCAATCTTAGAAGTAGTAGGAAAACTATTATCAAAGTCATTCAGCTCAAAAGAAGTTAGCTTATCGATTGTAGCATCTAGGATAACCGTCATCTGACGAATGGATTTCAATTCTTGTATTGCAGACACTCAGATGGCATAGATAGGTATTGTGGGGCACACTTTTATCCTTTCCAAATACATTTTCTTAGAAGTTTTTAAACCTTCTAATAACTCAATCAGGCGTATCTCCTACGGTAATTTCATCATGAGATAACATTTTGTTGACATATTTTGTCAAATTTTTTACGTACTCTTTTTATGATTTCCAATAAAGCACAAATTTATCCTTTCCAAATACATTTTCTTGTAATTTTTTAAACCCTCCAACAAGTCGATCATATATATATCTTGTGCTAATTGCATCATGAGATGGTATTTTGTTCACATATTTTGTCAAACATTTCACATACTCTTTCTATGATTTCAAATAAAGCACAAATTGAAATTGATATTCATACAATTGTTACTATAATGTATCGCTGGGGGTATTTTATCAAAAAAATTGCATATATTATGGATGTTAGCCTTGGACTATAGTTTAGATAGTGATTTACAAATATACAATAATTAGCATCAGTTTTCATCCTGTAAATAGAAGAGATCTTGTTCCATGATTTTAGTTATTTCCAATGCATGTATATAACTAACTAAGGATTCATAGTATTTTCTCATGCATTTTACAGTAGTGTTAATTGTTCATGCAATTCATCGTAGTGGTGTTAACTGCTCATGCATTTCACTGAAGTGTTAGTTTCTCATGCATTTCACCATAATTTTCTCTCTAGTGGTAGTTACTTTATCATCGGTTTTCATCTTGTCAATAACAATGATCCCATTCATGATTTTAGTTATTTTACTAAGGATTGGTGGTAATTTCTCATGCATTTTACCGTAGTGTCAACTTCTCATGCATTTCATCGTAGTGGTGTTAACTTCTCATGCATTTCACCGAAGTGTTAGCTTCTCATGCAATTCATCGCAATTCTCTCTAACGATAGTTTCTTTATTGTAATATATAGAACATACAAATATTAAATGAATCAATGAATTATTTTTCTCTAATTCTTTTTTTTTTCTTTCTGTATTTCTACAAGCTTTCTTTTTTCTTCTTAGCTAGATCTTTGTTCAACTAAAGCTGCAAAATTTTATATGGTTTCAAATCCTAGGAGCTAGATAGGAGAAATGTAAACTATTTTTGCAGGTATTATAGATCAGATCTATTACAAAGAATAGAATTTCCAACCTCTTCTCTTCTCACGTCACACAACTATTTTGAATGGAAGCCAAAGATTTTGTTTTAGCTCAAAAATAAAGGCTTGTATTGAATAATCATACATCAAAGGTTGAACCAAATTTTGCATCACAAATAGGCCAAGGTCATGCTCTTTTTGCATGGTCCTTGCCTTCATCTTCTCTTTAGTAATACACCATTTAAGTGGACCTGTAATGACTTTTCATGCTAATGCCTCCTTGTTTCCATAGTTGATCAATTGTTTAGACTATTGGCACTTGTATTTTCAACTAACAACTTGTTCTTGCATGGTTGAGTAGTGATATTGGGGTCACTCGTATAGATTCATGTTTCATCTTCATCCTCAAGTTACAAATGTTTTGAATTTTTTTCCATCTATTCATCATTTGGGAGCACCCATGTAGATTGTTATATTTTGCATCTTTGACTGGCAGTTGTTTTGCTTTTTTTTCCATCTCCTCATTGTTCGATTAGTGTAATTGGAGACACTAATACAGATTGATCATGATCATCATCTTAGTCTCAAACGAAGTTCTTCATTCATCACTATGGGAATTGTAGACACCTAAAAATGGTCAAAGCCCCTAGTTCCCTTTTTTAGTCATCTTTTATGTCATGGCCAATTTTTGCATTTCAAGTTGTTGTTCATTTTAGATTATTTTGATTTATCTATTATCATGTCATTTTATTTTGGTCATCCTGTCGCATTTTATCATTTTGGCATGTCTTTATTAAAATAATTTTGGTAATTGTTTAATTAATGTCCTAATGTTGGTCTTAGGAAATTAATCACTTAATTAATTTCCCTATGTCCTAATGTCTCCTTAGAAATTAACTAATTTCATATATTTATGCTCTTTTATCTTTTATTTTACATTTGATATTCTAATTGATTTTATTTTCTCATTTTATGTCACATTTAAATATGATTATATTTAAATGTCTTTTGGGTTTTTGGAGGGAATTGGCAAATTGATTTTATTACCTAGTTTTTATTATTGATTATTGACCCTTCTTTCCCCACTTGTCTTTTCATTTCTTTTTTATTGTGTACATTCATTTCAAATTGGGAATCTATAAATTGAGTCATTTTATCTCATTTTTTATCAACCATGATTTTCTAGTATCCTTGCCATTATGTTGTTGAATTAATACTTTCTTTTTGGTCATCATTTATGCATTTGTCAAAAAAGAAAAACACATCAAATCAGAGGAGAAAGAAAACATAATGAGACTCCATTGAAGGAATTATGGTTGGTATTTTTATTTCAATACTTTATTTGTGCATGGTCTTTGTTGCCCAATTTTGTATTCATTCATTTGGCTATTTGATTAGACCTAATTACTAGGTGAAGTGCTACATTAACCTAGTTTTCATTATTAATGATCTGATTAAGATTTTTGTTCATTTGAAGCTAATTTGCAAATGCATGGAAAAGAAAGATATAATTCAAAGTGATACATATATTTAGATTTTTGAACATGAAAGAGATGTGTAGAAAAGAAAACCTAACATTTCTCTAGGCTCACATAGGCTGTGAGCATGGCCAGCCTCTATAGGTGTAGGGCTATTTACATACAGATATAAAAAGAAAATGAACATAGATGTGGGATATAAGACATTGCCTGATAAGTTGAAGGAGAGTTGATCTTAGGTGATTCCAGAATCCTCCATGTTAAAGCCAGAACCTACAGGAATAAAAGAAGAAAGGGGTTAGATCCATGGGATCTAAGCAATGCATAACACCACACATCTATATTCATCAGATATACATGCACATAAAAAATCATACATCTGGAGAGGGGGACCATGTCCTAGACCTGCATGCACTTATAGAAATGTTGTTGCTGAGAAGGAAGTAATATTTTTCTAACTCGTTTGTTCCATGTGCAGATACAGGGGAGCTATAAATGTCCTTGTTTGGGCACTGGGACAAATCAAGGGCATCCTTTAAAAGCCACCTTTGAATAATCCTGAGCCCAGACAAGAGCACCTATAAAGAAGAGCAATAAATGTCCTGGTTTGTGAAAAGGAAAACTTCAAGGGCAGCCTTTAAAAGCCACCTTTGAAGAATGTTGAGCACATAAAAGAACACCTATGAACCTGCAACAAGCCATGGGGCACAAGGAAGGAGAACATTGGTCAACAATCAACATTGAAGATCAAGAACAAGTACAAGTATCAAGCAAGAATGATGGAGAAAAGCTCATAAATTAGGAACATCATATGGAGCATCACACACCTCAAACATGCAGAAGTGCAACAATAATAGAGCCATAACCTTACAAGTGCATCCATAGGCAACATTCAAACATGATGGCACAACTCCCTATGGAGGGAGAACAGTAAAAAAATGCTCCAAAATGAATCAAAACATAGTCATAGCTTGTTTCCCCAAGGAGATAATAGCAAGGTAAAAGAAATGGAATACATATTTTACAGGTATGAGTAACAGTACAACTACATGGTGCTCCTTTGTATGGAGTAAAAACAGTAAAATGCTTCAAGAAGAATCAAGTTTCATTCATGGAGAAATGGACAAAGTTGTCATTAATTTACAATTGGGACAGCAAGAACAGATCTCAATTAAAACAATGAGAAGCTGAGTTTTGAAAATATTTTACAAGTATTTGGGGCACCATTTGAAATCATAGATACATGCAAAGTTCATTGATGGAGAAGAGCTCAACATCAGAAAAGAAAAGTGACACAATCTATCATCACATAATATAGTTTCAAGCATCCTTTTCCATGGACAAAAAATAGATTTTTTCAACCAAAATCTGTATACATGGCAAGTAAAAGAAGGAACAAAAATCAATATAGCAGCATATTTGGTCCAGATTACTTCCATGAACATCAAACAAGGTAAAAGTGTGTTTCCAGCAAGTTTAAAATAGCCGGTAGCTTCAATGGAGTCCAAGAAATTACAGATTTCAATCCATAGGCAGAAAGGTAAGGTAAAAATGCCTCAATCTACAGAGGAAAAAGTGAATTTGATTCACCAAAATAGCAAAGCATGTAAAAATGCCCTGCCCTATGGAGGAAAAATAGAGTTTTTGATCAAAATCTACATACATAATATGATAGAATGAGCCAAATATGCTGTAAAAAACATCAAAGAACTTATTTTTTCTTCCATAAACATCAAAGCCATGCAAAAACATCCTCTTCTATGGAGCCAAATAAGTTTTTGCAATGCAAACAGTAGTTCCCTAGCTACCACATTTTTCCAGTAATAAGGAAAAAGACACAAACAGTAAAGCAGTGATATAATAGCATTCAGAGCAAGATTAAGACCAGATATTATAACCCAACAGTAAATGAAATAACCATGTGGCCATTATATATTCAACAAGGCAGATTCAATCATTTTGAAACCCCAGAAGATGCAAAATAATGGCATAAGACAACATTCGAAGCAGAGATCAAAGCATGGAAAGATGAATGAAAATGAGATCACCTACCTCCTTTCATACAGCAAAAGGCAAGAAACTCCAGCAAAGCTTGATGCAAAAGAGGAAAGCTTTCTAAAACCAGACCCTTTCCATTTGAAAACTACAGCTAGGGCATCATCATCAAAGCCGTGTTTTCCTCTTGAAGAATGAAATGTCGATCACTTTTGTTTAAGGAAAAATGTTTTGGCATATTGTAATGTTTTAATACATGGTAGGGTAAATATGCTTAAAATATGAGATAAGCGTAATAAGAGTTACTTCCCTAACATATGACAAGGTGGGGTCTTTCATAGAAAGTGTATTTTAATCTTACATAGGGGGCAAGGAAAAAAATTTAAATACTTTAATGGGCCATTTAGGGACAAAATTGAAAGATTTATAAAGATATACCCCTAGGTCCTAGGTGTCATGGTTAAGTTTTGATAGCATGTTTTCTATTATGTCTTCCAAATGTTGTTATAGGATGAATTTAAGGTAAATCATGCACATTTTTATTCTAAATATTTGCCAAATGATGCAATTATAAGTCATTTTGGGAAAATATCACTTGTCAAAGCATGATTAAGGGGGGAAATAGATTCAGTTTAGTGAAGAAATGATGGTTAAGGCATGATTTTGAAAATTTTCCCACCTACCCTACAAATCCGGGAACCTAACATTCAGATTTGGGCAACATGTCGGTGGACCTACAAATTGCAGATTTCTAGAGGATTCCCCTCTTTCCAGTCCCAATTTCATGGTGATGATTTCCAGATTTATGGAGATGTGATTTTTCTCCTATTTCCTATTTATACCCTTCACATTCTTGTGAGACAAGGGTTCTTTCATTCTATCCATGTTGGATATTGAGTATTTTGTAATCCTTGAGCAGTTTTGGCTCCTTCATATTAATGCAATAGCAGTGTTTCCTTCTTATCATTGTCATTTTTTTCGAGTTGTTAAAAGTGTTATCTCAAGTAAATGTGACTGAACCTAATCCTTTCTTGATGTTTTTCTTGTTTGGGAGTTCAGGAGATTCATCTTGTTTCTTAAGGGGTTATTCTTGTGTGCAAATTCAAGTTATCTAAGTTGTGGAATCCTTTTCCCTTCTTAGGTACACTTAGCACCTGGATAATCTTCAAAATGATAGGATAGATAGTTTTAAGCTGTGAGATTAAGCTTTGTTTTAAGAATCATTATGAGCATAATGAAGCTGTGAATCATTCTAAAATTGGTGAATCACCTCATTTTTCCCTTTTGGTTGATTACTTTCATGCACTTTTGTCACTTTTCCTCCTAAGGTTCAGTTCAAGTTTCAAGGTGATTCAAGGGAAACCGGCCCTCAATCCGGAGGTTTACTTTCATAATTTTCCCACACTTGGAAGTACTCCCATGTTACACAAGATTGCTAATTTTTATACTTAGTCATCACGGGTGGAATCCTTAGTGTTAACAGTTTTTGGCACGCGCGGTGGGATAGAGACTTTGATTTGGTTTTCTAAAATATTTCATATGGGTTGTTGTTTGGTATGAGCAGTAACTATGATCTTATTGTGATTTAAGAAGTATCATACTTGGTGAATCTACTCTTGTTTTATGTAGATCATTCTTGTTAGCACATGAATGGGATACCAACCAGGAAGAGCAAGAATCCTTTTAAGTACATGGAGCTACCTTCATCCAAGAAAAGAGAAAATACAACCAAGAACACTCAACCCCATCCGAGTGCATCTCAGCCTATTGTTTCCAATCATATCTCTTCTGGTAGCACTATTATCCCACCATTCCCTGTGTTGGTGCCCAAAAATGTTGAATTGGATTTCCTATGGACTTGCCAATCCAATGTTTGGAAAACCAATTGTTTTTGGCCAACTAACGGGAATGATCAATTATGATCCTCTTCCTCTGCACTTCTAGCTCTGCAAGACCAAGGCGGGTGAACCTTTACCTTAACCACTATCTAATGGTTTAAGGTATTTTATAGCAGATAACTTGTGTATAGAATTAAACTGATCTCTCAAGATGGAAATTAGGCTTGAATAAATCAAATTGTAAGCAATATATCATAAACTGTAAACTGAAATACTTTGAGTAATTGAAAGAATGTTTAGTAAATATGTATGTAAATTGAAATAAAAAGATAGATAAGATATCACAAAA
>MU225952.1:4167575-4189921 GCA_018584345.1 Thuja plicata | reverse complement strand
TGTGTGTGTGTGTGTGTGTGTGTGTGTGTGTGTGTGTGTGTGTGTGTGTGTGTGTGTGTGTGTGTGTGTGTGTGTGTGTGTGTGTGTGTGTTTGAGTGACTTTCACACCTCCTTAATGTGAAAAGACACAACCCTTATTATAAAATATTTTGAACAAACACTAAACTAACTAAAAACTAACTACCTAACTTTCGGATTTGGCTTTGGTTGAAAATCCAAAACACATTGTAAAAAGCTAAGATTTTTGCTGGAGATAGGAAATTTGATTTCCCGAGCTGGGTCGGTTTTAGATTTTTAAAATTCAACCATCTTCAGCCTCTTTCAGCATCATCTTTGTAGCATGTTGAAATTCCAGAATTTTCTGAAGGCTTCGATTAGTTAGTTCTATTTATTTGTGTCATAAAGCTTCCTTCCTTTAATTTTTTTAGTATGGAGAAACTTGCTTCTTGATAATGGATTGGGACTTATAAATTCTCAAAATTTATGGTACCACCACCCTACATTATACCAAGTAATCCCAGCAGTTCAAATTTTCCCAAATCCACCCATGGCCAGAAATCAGCCTTTTGTGCTTTTAACCAAGGCAGCCCTCTAAATTTACAACATCATTATGACATACCTATGGGAGCCCTTAAAAGTTTGCCAGTTTTTACCAGAGAAGATCAAATGTTAGCCATAGAGCATATAAGATATGTTGTCTCACTCTTTGGTCTTTACCACATCAATCATGATGATGTCGTTGTTAGGTTGTTGGTAGCGTCATTCAAAGGTAAAGCCTTGTAGTGGTTCAGGGGTCTAGTGGTTAACTCTATATCAACCTGGGATGATCTAGGTGTTTCCTTTACTGTCCAATTTGAAGATAAGTCTGACCACCTTTCTCTAGTAGAACATTTGACTACTATAAAGAGGTCACCTAACGAGCATATGATGGACTTTAATTTTAGGTTCCAGAGAACATGGAAAAGAATCCCTACAGAAGTCAGAACCTCAAACTAGCATGCTTTCCTATATTATTTGAGGTCCCTTAATAGTGATATTTCTATAATGATCTAGTCTATGGGAGGGGATAACTTACCAGCAGCCTTTGATATTTCCATAAGGACAGAGAATAGCCTCATTCAAGCAGAGAAAATAGCCCCAAGGCCTCAAATGCCTTTCTTTCCAGAATTGCAACTTGTTCCTGAATCAATCCCAGCCTTGGCATCTATTCCACCTATCCCAAACCCTTCTAAACAAGATGTTAATCCAATTCTAGACCAGTCCCAAGAGCTAAATGAGATCAAAAAGGCCTTGCAAAGTGTTACTAATGAGATGGTTAGTCTTAAAAAGAAATAATTTCAGCCTCATCAACAACCCTACCAAAAACCTTACCAAGCTCCATATCAGGCCCAGTACCAGAAAAATAGACCTCCCTACCATTCAGAAACAACAACGTTAAGCAAAAAACTATAATCAGATAGCCAGTCAGCCCTACAATCCTAATATCCCTAGTGCTTCTAGAGAACTTGTTCCTGTAGCACAGAACAATATGGCCCAGGATTATGAGTGGAACTGTCCCTGTAACCAGCAACACATTCGGGGAGTTTGTCCCAGTCGATTTGGTCAAATCCTTGTGCCACAAAACAATGTTATGGCACAGCCAAAAGTACCACAAGAGCCTCAAATAAAACAGAATCAGTTGTCTGGCCCAAGTGAACACAGTGCACCTGAGGTGGCTCTCATGAACTGGCAGAATGAGGAGTTATGCGAGATTAACTCTGTCAGCAAATAGAATTATACTCCAATTTCATCCAACACAATATCTAAGAAGAGGGCTATGGAGGCAGAGCAATCTATTTCAAATGAGTAACAACCCCTGGTGGTGGTTTCTCAACCTGAGGTTACTCAAATCTTGCCTCAAAGGTAGTCTATACCAGTTAAGGAGCCTGTGAAAATAGTGGTACAACTTGCACCAACACAATCAGAAGGTGTTGCTGGAAAGGGACAGCCAAAGGTAAGCTTGGGTTCCTTCAATATTGTTGAGCAAATGAAGAAAATTTCTATAAGTGTACCCATGCTAGATACCTTAACCATTCCAGGGAAAAAGGAATTGATGTTAGATGCTTTATCTAGGATTTTTTTGACTGACAAGGATGTTGTAGAGCAGCCTAGGATTTTAATGGTTGATGTGTCTCAGAAGGAGCATGATGTAAAAGATAGTACTAAACCCACAAGTAAATATTAGACTTCACAAGTCAAGCCTCCTCCCTTCTATGTCACTCTTGTTATTGGAAATTTTTTAGTACACAACTATATGATTGACTCAGGAGCAAGTAGCCCCATTATACCTAAGCGATTGGCAAACACCTTAGGATTATCCTATGAGCCTTTAGATAGGCCTGTTGTCTAACTAGATGGGTCATCAGTTAGTACAATTAGAATGATAAATAAATTGAACCTTGCCTTGCATGAGTGTCCTAACTTTTCAATTTCCCAAGATATATATGTTATTGACCTACCACCCTACTTTTCCATTTGCCTTAGCAAAGATTTTACTGCCAAGTTGGGTGGATATCTTTCCTCAGATTGGTCTCATCTGTATTATAGGACTAGGTATGGTGCAAGGGTTAGAATTAAATTAGAAGTCTTTGCAAAAGACCATGTTGAACCCTATACACCTAGCCCCATCAATGCCAACCTGACATTCCATGAGTCAGAACTTCTTGTTCCAGAACCAAAGACCACTACTGAGAGTATCTCGGATATTGCCTTAGATGAGTGGGCAGAAGAGAACCTAGAAGATGATCGTTTTAGAAAAATGGAAGTGTCTGGCATGGGGATTTACATCATTCATGAGAAAAATGCAGTAATCCCAAATTTGATGAAGAAAGAGGATCCAGAACAACAAAAGAATGACTTATGGAAACTGTTCTTTGATGGCACTAGATGCAAGGTTGGTGCAAGAGGAGTTGTTCTATTTTCACCAGAAGATCAAAGGTATTACTATGATGTACGCTTTTCATTTATCTACACTAATAATATAGCGGAGTATGAAGCCTTAATTCATGGTTTAGAATGGGCCAGAAAGAAAGGTATCAAGTGTTTGCAAGTTTTCGGTGATACTGAATTGATAGTTAATCATATTCGGAACACTAATCTCACTAAAAATGATGTGCTAAAGATGTATAAGCATAGAGTTTGGGATCTGATTGAAGGTTTTGATTCTTTTAATCTAATCTTTGTTCCAATAAATCAGAACAAGCAAGCAGACAGGCTGGCTACAATGGGAGCTGGATATGATATCCCTAAAGAAGTCAAGAATACTAAAATGCAGCAGTATGTCGAGATCCTGGTAAGGCCTTCAGTCCCAGATAACCAAATAAGCTGGCATATTTTTGAAAGTGATGAACAAATTATGAATTTTTTGATGGAAGATGCTGAGTTTTCTAATGCTAATCAAAGTAAACATGCCCATCAATACAATGATCAGATATTGCAGCTTAAAACTAACAAATTGCCAAAAGGACTGGTTACCCTTAAATCTATGTTCAATTCTGATGATCAGCTCAGGAAGGAGAAATCAAGCATGGTAGTCAAAGAGGGGCACTACCAGCCAATGGAAATACACCAGGATAGGTTCCTCAAACTTGGGAAGGTATGCTCACATCCTGAACAACAAGCTTTTACTTTACTATGTCAAGAGTTCAATGATGTTTTTTCTTGGGAATACCAGGACCTAAAAGGATTTGACCCTCACCTAGCTCAGCATACCATTGAACTTGAGCCCAATGCAAAACCTGTTAGACAGAAACAGAGACCCATAAATCCTAAGTCAGAGTTTTTGACGAAAATAGAATTGAGAAACATGATAGAAGCCAACATTATACTTCCCATTAAACATACCTCCTCGGTTTCTAACCTAGTCCCTATTAGAAAAAAGAATGGAGAAATTTGATTGTGTGTGGACTTTAGGGACCTCAACCGAGCTTCTCTCAAAGATCATCACCCCCTACCTTCTATGAAATAAATTCTTCAATTTGTATCTAAGTCAGAAAGATTCTCTTACTAGATGGGTTCTCTGGTTACAATCAGATACTAGTAAAGGAGGAAGATCAGTTTAAAATTGCCTTCACCACAAAGTGGGGCACCATGGCTTACAGGAAGATGCCTTTTGGGCTATCCAATGCCGGTGCCACTTTTCAGAAAGCTACGAAGATGGATTTTGAAGGACTAATGCATAGTTTTGTCTTGGTGTACCTTGATGATATTACTATTTTTTCAAAAAATACTGATGAACATTTGATACACTTGAGACAAATATTTGAAAGGTGCAGAAAATTTGGAGTCTCTCTAAATCCTAAAAAGTGTATATTTGTTGTCCATGAGGGGAGACTACTGGGACACATCATCTCCAAGGAAGGAACAACTATTGATCCAGAAAGAGTGAGTGCAATCCTGGCATTGCCATTACCGGCACATAAGAAGGGGATGCAAAGTTTCTTGGGAAGAATTAACTTCTTGAGAAGATTTATTCCAAATATTGCAGCACTGTTAAAACCAATGACTCAAATGCTGAAAAAGAACATGGTTTTTCACTAGACCAATTAGGGTAAGAGATGCTTTGAAGAGGTAAAAGAAGCATTGGCTTCAGCCCCTAGTCTAATAAATCCAAACTTCTCTAAATATTTTACTCTATGCCTTTGGAAACTTGACACTATTTCTGTCATTTTAGTCCAGCAGAATAATGACAAGTAGGAGCAGCTAGTGGCTTTCTACATCCAAGGTCTGGATGGATATGGGTTGAATTACACTCAGCTAGAAAATCATGTCTTGGTGGTGTTAAGGAGCCTAAAGTAATTTAGGCATTTACTCTCTAACAACACAATTCACTTAATGGTTGCTCATCCTTGTATCAAGGAATTCTTATTGAATAAGGACCTAAATCATAAGAGGGCTGGATGGGTCACCAATATCATGGAATATGATATCCAGATCAAGACTACAAAACTAATCAGAGGGAACAGACTCTATGAGAAGATGGCAGAAAAGGAAGAAGACTGCAACCAGTAAGAAGGAGATGTTGTCCTAATGAATCAAAATCAAGAGCAGAATGAAAATTGGACAGCAGATATGAGGCACTATCTCCTGACTGGTGAATGCCACCAAGGCTTGGACAGAGCCAAGAGAAGGTATTACTGGCTCCAAGCCATCCCTTATGTTATTATTTATGGCATTTTGTTTATAAAATATAACAATGGTGTCTTGCTGAGGTGTGTGGAAACAGAACATGTGAGCAGAATTCTAAAAGAACTCCATGATGGGGAGTCTGGAGGACACTTTGCAGCAAGAACAACTTCCCTTAAAGTGATGAAGGTAGGGTATTTTTGGCCAGATTTACACAAAGATGCATTTTCCTAGGTAAGGAAGTGTAAGAATTGTGCTCTATTTGTAGGCAAACAGAAGTTCGCTCCTTTACCCCTGCATCCTGTCAAAATAGAGAAACCCTTCATGAAAAGGGAATTAGACTTCATAGGTCCCATCAACCCACTTCAAGCTCTAGGAGCAAATGGATCCTAACCACCGCTGACTACTTCACCAAGTGGACATAGGCCATAGCTTTGAAATATGCCATAGAAAACATTGTTTTGAGTTTCTATCAAGACATAGTTGCTAGATTTGGTGCACCGAACTCTATTGTATCAGATAATGTTCTTTCCTTCCTGGGAGAAAAGATTGCAGAATGGGAACTAAATGAATATCTACCTAAGAGCCTCTTCTAACTATTACCCTCAAGGTAATGGTCAGGCCGAATTGACAAACAAAAATCTGATTCAAATTATAAAAAAGGATCATTGAAGGCAATCAGAGGGATTGGCACAACAAGTTAAAGTTGGCCTTGTAGACAGACTGAATAACTCCAAAAAGGGATACATGTAACTCCCCATACTTATTGGTTTATGGAAAAGAAGTTAGGATTCCTATCTCAGTTGAGTTGCCTACCCTTAATCTAATCAAATAAACTGAGTTAATTCATGAGGATTCCATGCAAGTAAGACTTGCAGAATTAGTGGAACTTGAGGAGTCAAGAAAGACAACCTGGGAGAACCTGGATAAACACCATGATCAGATGAAGAGGTCCTTTGACATAAAATCTAAATCAAGGATCTTTAAAGAGGGTGACTTAGTGCTTAAATGGGATGAGCTGAAGAATAAGCTCGGGAGGCACACAAAGTTTGATGCTATTTGGAGTGGCTTATTCATGGTTACGCTCATTCATGGTTACAAAATGTAAAGCTCACAATTCCTATCAACTAGCTACAATGGATGGAGAGGAGTTACCCATTACTATGAATGGGATCTACCTCAATATTTTCTATTAAGGTTAAGTACTACCCCTGTACATTAGTAGATTAGCAGTTTTAGTTTTAAGTTTTCCTATTTTTCCTAAGTGTTGTGAGCACAGTTTGTTTCAGTTCGGTTGTGTGTTCCTATTTTCAGTAGTTAGCAATAAACTGAGATACATTGATGCCACTTTGTAAAGCTTCATCAAGCAAGCATCAATGGTTCGTATTAATGAGTTGCAGGCCCACTAATACAAATCATTCATACTCATTGGGTGAGTCCTTCATAATGATCCCAACTTTTCTCAGGATTTTGGTTTTGAAGGTGTTGTTGTTTTCAGTCGGAGCCAAGTTCAGTTTAAGGCCAAAGAGCTCAATTCCCAATGGATAATGGAAGGTAGACTAGTTAAAGAAGGAACTTACCAGGCAAGCACTCAATAGAGGTCGCTAGAAATGTTGCCCAAATTTGTATTCTTTCATTTGGCTATTTGATTAGACCTAATTACTAGGTGAAGTGCTACATTAACCTATTTTGTATTATTAACAATCTGATTAAGATTTGTGTTCATTTGAAGCTAATTTACAAATGCATGGAAAAGAAAGATATAATTCAAAGTGATACATATATTCAGATTTTTGAACATGAAAGAGATGTGCAGAAAATAAAACCTAACAGTTCTCTAGGCTCACATAGGCCGTGAGCATGGTTATCCTCTACAAGTGTAGGGATATTTACATACATATATAAAAAGAAAATGAACATAAATGTGGGATATCAGACATTTCCTGATAACTTCAAGGAAAGTTGATCTTAGGTTATTCCATAATCCTACATGTTAAAGCCAGAACCTACAGGAATAAAAGAAGAAAGGGGTTAGATCCATGGGATCTAAGCAATGCCTAACACCACACATCTATATATATTAGATATACATGCACATAAAAAATCATACATCTGGAGAGGGGGACCATGTCCCAAACCTGCATGCACTTATAGAAATGTTGTTGCTGAGAAGGAAGTACTATTTTTCTAACTCATGTATTCCATGTGCAGATACAGGGGAGCTATAAATGTCCTTGTCTGGGAACTGGAACAAATCAAGGGAAGCCTTAAAAAGCCACCTTTGAAGAATCTTGAGCCCAAACAAGAGCACCTATAAAGAAGAGCAATAAATGTCCTAGTTTGTACAAAGGCAAACTTCAAGGGAAGCCTTTAAAAGCCATCTTTGAAGAATGCTGAGCACAAACAAGAACACCTATGAACCCGCATCAAGCCATGGGGCACCAGGAAGGAGAACATTGGTCAGCAATAAGCATTGAAGATCAAGAACAAGTACAAGTATCAAGCAAGAATGATGGATCAAAGCTCATAAGTCAGGAACATCAGATGGAGCATCACACACCTCAAACATGGAGAAGTGCAACAATAATAGAGCCATAACCTTACAAGTGCATCCATGGGCACCATTCAAACATGATGACACCACTCCCTATGGAGGCAAAATAGTAAAAAAAATCTCCAGAATAAATCAAAACATAGTCATAGCTTGCTGCCCCAAGGAGATAACAACAAGGTAAAAGAAATGGAATAAGTATTTTATAGGTATGAGTAACTGTACAACTTCATGGTGCTCCTTTGTATGGAGTAAAAACAGTCAAATGCTTCAGGAAGAATCAAGTTTCATTCATGGAGGAATGGATAAAGCTGTCGTTAATTTACAATTGGGATAACAAGAATAGATCTCAATTAAAACAATGAGAAGCTGAGTTCTGAACATATTTTACAAGTGTTTGGGGCACCATTTGAAATCATAGATACATGCAAAGTTCATTGATGGAACAGAGCTCAACATCAGAAAAGAAAAGTGACACAATCTATCATCTAAGAATATAGTTTCAAGCATCCTTTTCCATGGAGGAAAAATAGAGTTTTTCAACCAAAATCTGTATACATGGCAAGTAAAAGAAGGAATAGAAATCAATATAGCAGCATATTTGGTCTAGATTACTTCCATGAACATCAAAACAGCAAGGTAAAAGTGTGTTTCCAGAAAGTGTAAGACAACCCCTAGCTTCAATGGAGTCCAAGAAATTGTAGATTTCAATCCATAGGAAGCAAGGTAAGGTAAAAATGCCTCAATCTATGGAGGCAAAAGTTAATTTGATGCACCAAAACAGCAAAGCATGTAAAAAATGCCCTGCCCTATGGAGGAAAAATAGAGTTTTTGATCAAAATCTTCATACATAATATGATAGAATGAGCCAAATATGCTGTAAAAAACATAAAAAACCTTATTTTTGCTTCCATAAAAATCAAATCCATGCAAAAATGTCCTCTTCTGTGGATCCAAATCATTCTTTGCAATGCAAATAGTGGTGTCGTAGCTACCACATTTTTCTAGCAATAAGGAAAAAGATAGAAAATAGTAAAGCGGTGATATAACAACATTCAGAGAAAGATTAAGACTAGATATTATAACCAAGAAGTAAATGAGATAACCATGTGGCCATTATGCATTCAACAAGGCAGATTCAATCATTTTGAAACCCAGAAGATGCAAAATAATGGCATAAGACAACATTCGAAGCAGAGATCAAAGCATGGAAAGATGAATGAAAATGAGATCACCTACCTCCTTTCATACAGCAAAAGGCAAGAAACACCAGCAAAGCTCGATGCAAAAGAGGAAAGCTTTCTAACACTAGAGCCTTTCCATTCAAAAACTGCAGCTAGGGCATCATCATCAAAACCGTGTTTTCCTCTTGAAGAATGAAATGTTGATCACTTTTGTTTAAGGCAAAATGTTTTGGCATATTGGAATGTTTTAATACATGGTAGGGTAAATATGCTTAAAATACGAGATAAGGGTAATAAGAGTTACTTCCCTAACATATGACAAGGTGGGATCTTTCATAGAAAGTGGATTTTAATCTTGCATAGGGGGCAAGGAAAAAAATTTAAATACTTTAATGGGCCATTTAGGGACAAAATTGAAAGAATTGTAAAGATATACCCCTAGGTCCTAGGTATCATGGCTAAGTTTTGATAGCATGTTTTCTATTATGTCTTCCAAATTCTGTTATAGGATGAATTTAAGGTAAATCATGCACATTATTAATTGTGAATATTTGCCAAATGATGCAATTATAAGTCATTTTGGGAAAATATCACTTGTAAAAGCATGATTAAGGGGGGAATTAGATTCAGTTTGGTGAAGAAATGATGGTTAAGGCATGATTTTCAAAAAATTTCCCACCTACCCTAAAAATTCGGGAGCCTGACATTCAAATTTGGGCAACATGTTGGTGGACCTAAAAATTACAGCTTTCTAGAGGATTCCCCTCTTTCCAGTCCTGATTTCATGGTGACGATTTCCAGATTTATGGAGATGTGATTTTTCTCCTATTTCCTATTTATACCCTTCACATTCTTGTGAGAGGGGGGGTTATTTCATTCAATCCATGTTGGATATTGAGTGTTTTGTAATCCTTGAGAAGTTTTGGCTCCTTCATATTAATGCAATAGCAGTGTTTCCTTCTTATCATTGTCATTTTCTGAGTTGTTTATAAGTATTATGTAAAGTAGATGTGATTGAGTCTAATCTTTTCTTGATGTTTTTGTTGTTTGGGAGTTTAGGTTATTCATCTTGTTTCTTAAGGGGTCATTCTTGTGTGCAAATTCAAGTTATCTAAGTTGTGGAATCCTTTTCCCTTCTTAGGTACACTCAGCACCTAGATAATCTTGAAAGTGATAGGATAGATAGTGTTAAGTTGTGAGATTAAAGCTTTGTTTTAAGAATAGTTGTGACCATAATGAAGTTGTGAATCATTCTAAAATTGGTGAATCACCTCATTTTTCCCTTTCAGTTGATTACTTTCTTGCACTTCTATCCCTTTTCCTCCTAAGGTTCAGTTCAAGTTTCAAGGTAATTCAAGGGAAGTCTTCCCTCGATCCGGAGGTTTACTTTCATAGTTGTCCCACACTTGAAAGTTCTCTCATGTTACACAGGATTGCTAAGTTTTATACTTAGTCATCACGGGTGCAATCCTTAGTGTTAACAGTTTTTTGCACGCCCGATGGGACAGAGACTTTGATTTAGTTTTCTAAAAGATTTCATATGGGTTGTTGTTTGGTATGAGCAGTAACTATGTTCTTATTGTGATTTAATAAGTATCATACTTGGCGACTCTACTCTTGTTTTATGCAGATCAGTCCTATTAGCACATGAACGGGATACCTACCAGGAAGAGCAAGAATCCTTTTGAGTACAGGGAGCTACCTTCATCCAAGAAAAGAGAAAAGACAGCCAGGAACACTCAAGCCCAACCGAGTGCATCTCAGCCTATTATTTCCAATTATATCTCTTCTAGTAGCCTTATTATCCCACCATTGCTTGCATTATCCCATGTACTCCCAGTAGTTGAAATTCTCCCAAATCCAGCCACGGCCAAAAATCAGCCTTTTGTGGCTTTTAACCAAGGCAGCCCTCTGAATTTACAACATCATAATGACATACCTATGGGAACCCTTAAAAGTTTACCAATTTTTACCGGAGAAGATCAAACCTCAACCATATAACATATAAGAGATGTTGCATCACTCTGTGGTCTTTACCACGTCACTCATGATGATGTCATTGTTAGGTTGTTGGCAGCTTCATTCAAAGGTAAAGCCTTGCAGTGGTTCAGGGGTCTAGTGGTTAACTCTATATCAACCTTGGATGACCTAGGTGATGCCTTTACTGCCCAATTTGAAGATAAGTCTAACCATCTTTCTCTAGTAGAACATTTGACTACTATAAAGAGGTCACCTCACGAGCATATAATGGACTTTAATTTTAGGTTATAGAGAACATGGAAAAGAATCCCTACAGCAGTCAGACCCTCAAACCAGCATGCATTCCTATATTATTTGAGGTCCCTTAATAGTGATATTTCTATAATGATCCAATATATGGGAGGGGATAACTTACCAGCACCCTTTGGTATTGCCATAAGGGCAGAGAATAGCCGCATTCAAGCAGAGAAAATATCTCCAAGGCCTCAAATGCATTTCTTTCCAGAATTGCAACTTGTTCCTGAATCAATCCCAGCCTTGGCATCTATTCCACCTATCCCAAACCCTTCTAAACAAGTTGTTAATCCAGTTATAGACCAGTCCCAAGAGCTGAATGAGATCAAAAAGGCCTTGCAAAGTGTTACTAATGAGCTGGTTAGTCTTAAAAAATAACAATTCCAGCCTCATCAACAACCCTACCAACAGCCTTACCAAGCTCCATATCAGGCCCAGTACCAACAAAATAGACCTCCCTACCATTCAGGATAGCAAGGTCAAGCAAGGAACTATAATCAAAGAGCCAATCATCCCTACAATCCTAATATCCCTAGTGCTTCTAGAGAACTTGTTCCTATAGCACAGAGAAATATGGCCCAGGATTATGAGTGGAATTGTCCCTGTAACCAGCAACACATTCGGGGAGTTTGTCCCAATGGATTTGGTCAAATCCTTGTGTCACAAAACAATGTTATGGCGCAGCCAGAAGTACCACAAGAGCCTCAAATATAGCACAATCAGTTGGCTGGCCCAAGTAAACACAGTGCACCTGAGGTGGCTCTCATGAACTGGTAGAACGAGAAGTTCTGCGGGGTTAACTCTGTCAGCAATTAGAATTATACTCCAGTTTCAGCCAACACAAGATCTAAGAAGAGGGATATGGAGGCAGAACAATCAGTTTCAAATGAACAACAACCCCCGGTGGTGGTTTCTCAACCTGAGGTTGCTCAAATCTTTCCTCGAAGGTAGTCTATACCAATTAAGGAGCCTGTGAAAATAGTGGTACAGCCTACACCAACACAATCAAAAGGTGTTGCAGGAAAGGGACAGCCAAAGGTAAGCTTGGGTTCCTTCAATATTGTTGAGCAAATGAAGAAAACTTCTATAAGTGTACCCATGCTAGATACCTTAGCCATTCCAGGGCAAAAGGAATTGATGTTAGATGCCTTATCTAAGATTTTTTTGACTGACAAGGATGTTGTAGAGAAGCCTAGGATTTTAATGGTTGATGTAGTATGTGAAGGGGTTTCAACAGTCAAGGTTTTGTCTTCAATGCATGCAGAGATCACCATGAATGTTTATTTGCTTCTCAACTACTTTCTTCATTTTTTCTGCATCCTATCAATTCTCATAATGTCATATTCTTCTATACACACAAATTAAACATATATGTTCAGTCAGAGGTGTAGTTATCAACATACAAAGATCTTTTGGCAATATTTATTGCTTATGGTTGTAGGGGATATTTTATTCCAGGCAGAGCATTCACTTTTGAGCTCTTTCGGTATTTTCATCTTGTAATAAGATCACATTTTCTTCTGATCTTCCTTCTTTGAGCTTCTATTTTTTTACCTCAACCTGAGTTGAGGGTTTGTATTTCATGTGTTATGCATAAACTCTATAAAGTCAATCTTGTACACATTTGTAAAGAGACCTCTCTCTTTATTTCTTTTGTAGATTTCTTTTTTATAATTGTAACTAGCCTTGTCTTGCTTTAATATATTATTATTACCTATTTCAAATGCAAAAATCTTGTGTAATCTTTTCCTTATTATTTGGATGCATTTCATCATCTTCCCTTTTATATGATTGTGTTGATTTTTGGTCTATTTAAGTCCTCGCTTTCATATTATTCTAGGAGTTGATAAAGTACAAGGAATTGTGTAGTCTTGGTAGTTTCATTAAGGTCTAAGGGAAATCATAGGTAGAGGAAGATCAAATTTCAAGCTTGGTATATCACCCCTTTCCCTTTTTTGCATATCATTTTCCCTTTTCCCTCAAAATCTTAGTTTTAGATGCATCCTGACTGGAAGGAAGTCGGCCTTCTCTGGAGACTCAACCTCATGTTTCAATTCCCACAATTAGGAGGTTGTTTATGTTACAATGGTGAGAAAGACTGATTGCACCCTTGGTCTCCTTGGTTGTTCAGCGCAACAGTGGTTCATGACATGGCTTTACCACCTCTTGTGTCTTCTATATTTCTAGTGGTTGTATTGGGCATTAACAGATCGATCTTTTGGAGCAACGACAACCGCTAGTTATAAGAAGTGGTATCAGAGCTTGGTCATGGGTTCGAACCCCACACTTGCACTGGGGGGATTGTTACAATGGTGAGAAAGACTGATTGTGCCCTTGGTCTCCTTGGTTGTTCAACGCAATGGTGGTTTGTGACATGGATTAACTACCTCTTGTGTCTACTATATGTCTAGTGGTTGTATCGAGCATTAATAGGTCGATCTTTTAGTACAACGACAACCACTAGTTGTAATATTTTCCATGTTTCACAAGGTTGTTTAGGTCATTCACACTCACCTAAGCATGCGTGAAAACATTTGTGACAACAATTACCTCATTTTCATAGCCTCCCTCCATATTAGGTTTTAGTCTCTCCTAGTATCCCTTTGATCATTGTCGTAGTCCATCCTTGCATACCTTCATTGGTCATCCATTTCACTTGTCCTAGTTTGTCTCCTTAGATTTCATTTAGAGCCTTTGTCCTTGCTACCATTTTGTCATTATCCTTTTACATTCATCTTATTCCTTGTTCATCCTCTCGTTTATTCATTGTCCCTAGATTGCATTTAGATCCTTGACATTATCATCTTACCCTTCTTCCTTATTTTAGACTATCTTTAGAGTCCTACCTCATTTCACTAGTCTTCTTTGATTTGCATTGTCAAAACATTTTAGAGCCATAGGTTACATCTTAAATCCTCTAGGTTGCATTTGTACTCCATTCCTTATTATCATATTAGTCATTCCCTTAGTTATATCCCATATAGGTCCACACCCATGGTTGTTGAAACAAGATCCTAGGGTTTTAGGAGACAACAAGAATCATCATACCAACCCATGTATTGTCCAATGTATGACACAAGATCAATTTTTCCAAGGCAATCCCAATTCATTTCAACACAAACAACAAGGTTACATTGCACAACCAAGTTTTGAATCACATTTTAATGCTAACCCACCCATGAACATGCAATCACAATTTGGTATAGCTCAACCAGGATCACCTTCACTAGAGGAAAAACTAGCTCAAAAAATAGAAATCTTTGAACAAAAAGTGAGGAACAGTGAAATGATTAGATTCGAGACGAAAGAACTACTAAAACAATTTGGAGACAAAAATCCTAACCTTCCACAAATTGACATAAAAGTTGATATTTCAAAAATGGCCATACCATCTCTAATCTCAAAAATAAACAAGAGAAACTAATTTCAACCAACAAACACAAATTTTAATTCAATTCCAAATAAATCATCATTCAACCTAATCCCAAATCAATCCCCATTCAACCTAATCCCAAATCAATCCTCATTCAATCTAATCCCAATTCAATCCTCATTTAGTCAGGTTGTGAATCAATTTAGGGTTCTTCAAGCAACTACAAGACCCTTGGTATCACAAGTAATTGTGCAAACATATCAATCCCTACCAAGGTCACAAACAATTACATAAACAAGTTTACTATTGATGACATCAAGTTCTAGTAAACCCCCTTCTATGTCCTCAAGTGAACCATCATGAGCTTCCCAAACCAGCACAAATACAAACACACTATGCTTTTGACACAACCCAAGTAGAGTCAATGTGCAACATATCTTGCTATAATTCCAATCAAAATAATTGTTGAAACATGCAAGCTTTAATGTGGCATCAAAAACAAAGCCGCCCGAATGACAGAAGATGAAACACAAAACTCTCAAAAATTTCTATGAGAATTGGAAATTAGCTCCAAGCATGATCAAAATAATCTACCCATGTCTAGAAATGACATTCCAAAATAATTGCGTCAATGACACACTTAACTCTCATCCTAAAATTACCCCTCAATCAGCCTCCATATCTCCCAACATTTCTTCCACCCCTAAAGTTTTGCAAGAGAAATCTACAACATATCCATCAAACAAAATATCCAATAATGAAAACTCTCAAGGGCTATCCATAATAGATTTCCAAGCTAGTTCCTTTCGTAATACACAAGATTCACAAATTCTAGACCGAATGATACCACCACCACTATGTTCTATATTTCCAAACAAACCCATTTCAAAGAATCCCATCCAAAGTTCATCTCCATCATTTCAAAACATTAAATCTTTCTTCAAATCCCCCACGCACATTCCAATTCATACCCCATGTCAAGAGGATGAGTCAAAGCATGAAGAAACAAGTCCTAAAATAAATCAAGATCAAGATCCAAGAGTGATCAATCCTATCCAATTGTTGACCAAGATCCCATCTTCCTAGAATCTATTGATGATCCTACCATCTTTGTCCATCCTATAAATGATGATTCCCATCCATCCAAGAACAAAGCTTCCTTCTAATGCCTAGCGACCATCCACTGCCTAAGCAAGATTATGATATCTCGTACATTCTTTCTAATGATTCCATATGAAGTCAAGAGCATAATACCCTTAAAATGGAGATTGATGATCCCCTTCCAAGTCAACATCAAATCATTCCTTCATTTTCATGTCCACTACAAGATCCCACCATCTCTTTACGTCCTCCTCAAGGCCCCTCTATCCCTTCATCCCCATGTCCTATTCCTCCAAGTCCACCCTAAGATCCTATTTTGCTAATTGATCCCAACATTCCTATTATTTCACCTCATGAAGAACCTACTATAGTATACTATTTTACTCTACTTACATTTGGTATAATTTACTTCTCAATCCTATCATGTCCTCTATGTCATTTCCACCTAAAAATAGATTTGCATCCCATAAAAGTATCATGTCAGTAGTTGCCAAAGCATGTATTATCAAGGCAAAGGGTTAGCCCTCCATGAGCAAGGTATAGTAGAACCCATCCATATCAAAGCAAATCCTAATGGTCATGGCCTCAGTTACATACCACATTCTCAAGATGTTGGTATCCCTGCAAAATCTAAATTCAAATGCACCCCCCCCTTCCATCCATATTTGGTCCATACATCCCTCCATCCATTAGTTCACAATTCACTTGCCCTTTCATAGATCAAGATCTGAAAAGGCACACATCTTTGAGGACCTTCCACCTATCCAAAAGACCTCCATATCATTCCCATCCATCTAAAAGGACTCCATGGCATTCCTATTCACTTGTGAATCCCATTCCTTTTCCAAGCATTTTGGATGCCTTGCATAAAATCCATAAGTTCAGTAATCTACATGTAGTCACGGATCAACATCTCCAGTTTAATCGACATATAAAAGAAATTATAAATATGATCCAAAGAGAAAAATAAATATCCAAAAGGCCACAAAGGCCCACTAAAGAAAAAGAAAAATTAAAAGCCATATGGGTTCCTAGATCCCTTATACAAGCAATGTATTCTAAGGAACCAAAAAAGAAAGAAAAGTCAAAACCCATGTGGATTCCCAAGCGACTCCTCGAAGCATAGCTTTCCAAAGCAAAATCAAAGCTGGCATCCAAAATTTCTATCCTTCCATCTAAATGTCTTCCACCATCCATTTCCATTTTGGGTCCTCATGTCCCAAAATTTGTATCTACTCGTCCATCAAAATCCCAAAATTCCAAATTTGTTTTTCCTCCACTTCACCACCCCTCAAGGTGTGTGTCAATGTTGTTCTTTTTCATTCCCATTCATTCAAAATCAAGTCTTTTTACACCCACTCCATTATCAAACACCGACTTTCCATCCTTTCATCCATCCTATCCATTATTTTCCATAAATCTATATCATGTTCCATGTAATCATTTATTTCATTACCCTACTAATGTCTTTGAGCACACCTTTCATATCCATGGTCCATTATTGCATATCATTCAAGAGTATCATTTAAAGAATAAGATGCTTGATTCATTTGTCAATATACATCCAATGTTTTTTAAAAAAAATCAAAAAAGAAATAAAGAAAAAAAAAGCATCTGTCCACTAGTGATAGCCTTGCAAATAGACGTTTGGGGAAAGTACCATGATGAAAACCTGACAAACATGTGTCATGTGTAATCTATGAACATCTTGTGTGCCATACTTGAGGGCAGGTTTCATCCATGCTATCCTATCATATCTTACATGTCACATCCTTCATACTTGGGGGCGGGTTCCATTCATGTTATCCTATTATATCATATCCATTGCATCCTTCATTATTTGTTTGTCCCTCGTATCCATCATCCTTCTTTGCATCCAAATTTCCTTTTCCATCATTGAGCTTCCATCACATCCTTCAATATCCTTTGTCCCTAATATCCATCATCCTTCTTTGCATACATATTCCTTTTTTCATATTTGATCTTAACAAGGTTGAGGATCTTCATAAGTATCATGTATTTTATTTGCTTCACATTGCCCATATCTCTTTTAGTCCTTATCATTAATCCTATTTGCATTCCGTTTAGTCCTTATCGTTGGTCCTTATTCAACCCTTCAGTCCATATCGCCTATCTATCTTTTTGATCTTGCTTATCCCTTCATGTCCTATCCATATCCTATCGCTATCCTATCCAAATCCCTCTCTTGGTCTTGATATAAAATAAGGATGTAAAATGCAAAAAATGTTTTCAAAAACCTCTTGACATGTCCATTCTTTTAGACCACAAGCCATCCAATGCATCATGTCATTACCCTACCTTATCTTGACCAAACCTTAGCTTGCAAAAAGATCATGTTCTCCCTTTGTTAGATAGTCTTTGGGAGTCAAACCAACCTTAATGTCATGATTAAGTTGCCACCATCCTTCCTCTATCCATTGTCATTCTATCAGTCCATTTGCTTATTCATAATGTCCCTACCTTGCTAGACATTACGGGTAAACATAGACATCTTGCTCGAGCATTAAAAATCTTAAAAATTAAATTAAATCTTGAAAAATTTGGAAATATTATAAAATATCCTGAAATAATAACAAAAAAATTAAAATCTTAAAAATTAAATAACATTTAAAAATCCAAAGCAATAAAGTGTTAATTTTTTGCACCAATTTCATTTCATTTGTCATTTTTGTTTCGTTTTCAATAATTATCCCTTGCAACAAGACAAACGTTCCAACAAATGCAATTAGGAGTGTAGAACCCTACGCTTCATGAATCGTGTGTTAAGAAACAAACCTACTCAATCGAGTCATCAATCAGTCATCATTATCCGATCTTTGTCATTTGTCCTACCATCATTAGTCTTATATAAGATATTTCCTTCGTAAAACCAGACCATCGATCATTATTGTTATCATTATCATCAAACTATCAACTTTGTCAATTAGATCTGATTGGTTGTTGGTTTGCTTGGTTCAGTAAGTCTCATCTTTTATTGATTTCATTTTTCCAGCATGTTTCAATGATATGGCCAGGATGGTTTATGGTCTTTTATTTTTGGCTTTGTCTTTTGTTTGTGGGATATTTTCATGAAGTAATGGGGCATGTATCTTTTGGGTGTATGTTGGTATGTTCACTTGTTGACTGTCACACATACCTCAACCCTTGTATGTTTCAAGGCAAATTGGGGCATTACTTGTCTGCATTATTTATATTCTCATCCAAAAATGATCACAGGATCGGATCGCTCTGACTTCATATATGTCACGATGCAACACATCTGATTTGCTATATCAACAAGCTCTACAAAAGACAAATAGTACACTAATAAAGAAAAGAAAGGATTGATTTTTGCTTTGTTTTTTCGCTTGTGTTCTCTCGTGTTGGCTTTTTTTTTCTTCACATTTAGCTTGTGCCCTTCCTTGGTTAGTCTTGTTTCCATTCAATCAATCTTGTTTTGGTCTTGCATTCCTCACATCATTTTTGACAAATTAGCATTTTCTTTTATTTTTTGAGGGGGCACCCTCACAACTTTTTCTCTTCGAGTCATTCTTTTGAATGTGTTTTTTCGAATTAACGCTCAGAATCGCATTGTCTCAAAGAGGGGCAAAATGTAGAGACCTAAAAATGGACAAAGCCCCTAGCTCCCCTTTTTAGTTGTATTTTATGTTGTTCACTAATTTTGGCATTTTGAGTAATTTTAAGTCATTTTGGGTTATTTTGATTTATTTGTTATCCTATCATTTTATTTTGGTAATCCAGTTGCATTTTTCATTTTGGTGCGTGTTTAATTGAATAATTTAGATATTATTTAATTAATGTCCTGATGTTGGTCGTAGGAAATTAGTCATTTTATTAATTTCCCTATGTCCTAATGTTGTTCTTAGGGAATTAGTCATTTTATTAATTTCCCTATGTCCTAATGTCCTGTTAGACATAAATAACCCATATTAATCCAAGCAGGGATGATATTGGCGAAGATTGTGAAATGGCACTACCCCTGCAAATTACATTTTCCTTAAGTTTCTAAAGCCTGCACTTCATTGCAAATCTTGCAATCATTGTATTTCATGGGACGCCATTTCAATTATGCTTTGATCGATATTCATATCTTGTTTGAAAGTGATACAATTTGGTGCAGCCGAGACAATATTATGCAGACAAATTTAACTTCATGCCTACAGATTGTGTTAGCTTCAGAATTTCCATAGCCTTTGTAACAAATCTTTTTACTGTGGACATTCTGCAATCATTTCATTTCACTCTTTGAGATGACATCTTTGTAGGTTTTCTGACAAACAATTCAAGTGTCTATGATTCCACATTTCTTTGAGGCATCATATCAAATAGTCTACACATGCTTCCTACAACCATTGCATTCATTTGCATTCCATGAAATGACATTTCTATGAGGAATTTGGTCAAACACTTCAAGGGCATTGTGTGAGCTTCCATGTTTTACAAACATTTTACCAATGCATTCTTAAATATGATATCTGACAAAAACCGCCCATTTACATTTGCTTGACACTTACCAAAGTCTTCTTCAACAAAACCATTTGATCCACTACTCTCCTCGGCATATCAATGGAGATTGAAACTATTAACATTAATAGTTATTAAGTTCTTGGAAACACTCAAATTCAAAGAGTAAATGCAAGTTAGGCTCATAAGTTAGGAATGCTCAAAATTTGAGCAATCCTAACATATTATTAGTTATAAATTTTGAGTTTTTTTGGGCATAAATTGAGTTAGAGGTTAGGAATGCTCAAAATTTGAGCATTTCTAACCCCTTGGAGATTAGACAATTGAAATTGTGGAGTATGTGAACATGGCAAAGGGTAGGGGAAGATATGATTGGATTTTTAACCATTTCCCTCCATAACTATCTTAATGAGAAATAAATAAAACTAATTTAAGAATAGCAAAATTATTTTTCAAAAATAATTTGAAATATTTTCCATTAAAAACTAGTAGTCCAGTTCAGGAGAATAATCATAACTTTTGAGTTGTAGATGATTTGGCTTTGAAATTTTAACCAAGTATTAAGGGGGATGAGAATGACAAGGCTTTTTCAAATGAAAACTTAATGATTTTTTAATATAAGTTTACAAAAATGTAAGCATTAAAATCCCACAAATGGTGAAATGGAATTTTTTGAAAATTGACCATATTGCTCAAAATTGTACCAAAAACATGCCTTTACGATGATTTCTCTTCATACTTCGCAATTTTCAAGATTTAATTGTCTTTGCAGTTTCACCAGTAGTTCAGAGCACACGTACGACATGCTGAATAAGGTGTAACCATTTAGAATTGGGTGTTCAGAATGAGTTGAATGATATTGGAAATGGGAACCTATCCAACAACCTATGACAAAGTTCATAAATGGAGGATTCAGACTATGACCACGTGTACACTCATAAAAAAAAACTTTTTTTAAAAAAATTGAGTATATGAAAATCTAAGCAACACATCTTAAAATTGGCAGTTTCAAACTGCAACTTTCATTAGATTATCATTCCAAATATTCCAATTTTTTGTACCAATTTATAGAATTTTATGGTCGGGGAAGCCAGTTTCAACCTCTAATTTAACTATCAAGAAAACAAAAAAAGTTTTATTTTATCCTGTTAATAACGGTGATCCTGTTCCATGATTTCAGTTATTTCCTCCGCATGGATATGCTTCACGAAGGATTGGTGTCAACTGCTCATGCATTTCACCGTAATTTTCTCTCTAATGGTGGTTTCTTTATTGTAATATATAGAACAGTCAAATATGAATGAATCATTAAATTAGTTTTCTCTAATGCTCTCTAATGAACCTCTATTTTTTCCATCTATAAAAATGCGAGTCAAACTTGTGAAAACTAGCCCAGCAAAGAAAGTAGAGAGTACTACTCAGAGAGTACTTGCAGAGTTTGCAAACTATGGTTATACATCCGATTTCTTAGGCACCAACAATATACAATTTATTCCAGTACTTTTCACTTTGATTCCTGTTCTATCCATATAAACAATTCTTATTTTTTTTGAGTTTAAGACAAGACAGTGCATACTGGTTGACTAGCCATAATGAATTTGTGATTTCAGTCCCGTGAGTACAATTATAACTAATTTTCAATGAAGTTTAAGATATCATTCACAGATTTTTAAGTATTAAATAATTTATTGTATATGGCTCAAGGGCATATGCATACATGCAACCAATTATGATTTCAGAAATAACTAAGTTTTGTGTAAAACCATAAACAAATCTTCTCTCAACTTTCCTGTGAGATTGTTGGATATATTTTACCTTTGTATATATTATCATTTAGACCATTTTTATGATTTATTACTCTTTTCCAGAACAGTTCAACTTATAACGGAAGTCCAACAATAGCAGCATAGGCCTACAAACCAATCTAATATAGAGGACATTAAAAAGCCACCAACATCATCACTTGCCATCATTCAACACTAACCTGTAAATGCCTGGCATGTAAAGAGAGCATGCATATGAAAATAGATATTCAGATCTCTTTTCGTTTTGTTTTCTTTATTTTATTGTCATTTTCCATCTATAGTAATCATCAGTTCATGTTTTACGATGGCTTCCTGCAAAACAGACAAAACAAGTTGAATTTTATGTTTTGTTGTTCAGGTGACTTCAAGATGCATGGTCATTAGGGCCTTTACACTCTCATAACAAAGAG
>MU225952.1:4128237-4152695 GCA_018584345.1 Thuja plicata | reverse complement strand
ACAAATGAGACACAAACACAACACCAAGAATACCCTGGGAAAACCTCCCTTGTGGAGGTGAAAAACCCAGCAACTAATAAATTATATATTAAGCTCAGAATGATCCAACTTACAGACTTTAATGGTGCTCATAATATCAGGGATCAGAATGTTTGGAGCATAACCAAATCACAGTCCAAATGCTGATAAACTACAGATCCAATCTGGAGTTGATCTCGTTGTCAATCTGTAGATGATAACAAGTCTAATTCTGAACTTTATATGACAATCTGTAGATGTGAACAATTTGGAAATCTTCAGATCTGTTCTGCAGTTTAAATATATATATTATGTCCTGAATATATATTTCCCAGCGCATGTAACTGCTCAATAGTTCAATTCTGAGAGATAGATCGCATTCACCCTTTTTGATTATTTTGTCACTTGATAAGCTGATGTAAATTTGCACATGGCAGAGCAAAGGACATTCGAAGCTGCTATATGCATCAGTGGAGAATTCGCACATTAAGAGTCTTCACTTTTATGATTATATGTGAAATCGCAAATGGCTGAGCACCCAATCACACATGAAGATGAATTTCACGCTGCTATATATGTCGCATCAATATTAATTTGCACACCAGTATATTGACTTCGAATTTGCAGGAGGATTTCGCTGTTTTGGACAGACTTCATTACTAAGAATAATCGATTCTTATGAATAACAAAGTGTGTCTTTATATAAAGTGATTTCTCCCTTGAGTTGGCCCAGATCTGGGCACACGTTTCAATTATTCTTGGCACCAAACATATAGGTCAGGGCCTATATGAAACGTCTCTCTTTAGACGTTATAGAGATTACAAAAGGGTCCAGCCATTATGCGATTTATGACGAAGATGAATCCTTAAGAGTGTCTCCTACCCAAGTTCGAAAACTTTCTCGTGACTTTGAAAGATTTGAGCAATGGTTACGTCAAGAACACACTATTAGGGAAGCCATCTCTTTGGTAGAAGGATTGGGAAAGTTAATTCACAATGATGAGAATAGTGTTGAATCATTGTGTGACATATCTCATCATATTAATGACAATCTTAAGACTATAAAAAGTTGTGCTCAAGATCTTGGTCTCTCTCATCCTAATACTAGTGTAGAGACTTATATTCCTATTTCGACTTCCTTACTTAATGCACCTACATATACTCCAGCTATGATTACTACATATATTTCAAACATTAATCCTACACATGTTATTCTTCAAAGTATTCCTAATCCTATCATTCCTAATCCTACAAGTGTTTTATGTATTTCCCAACCATCACCCATACCTACTTACAACAATGTCCAACTTTTATATTCCAATGCTCCTTCAATTTCCCACAATGTTCCAAATCCTTCACTTTTGCACATGTCCAATACTAACATCTCCACCGAAACCACCATCAATAGCCTTGCCCAAACTGTGTCATCCCAACAACAACAAATTACCTCCATGAATTAATCCAAATTCAACATTCCAACTTGTGACATTGCTAATTCTTTGTGCTTATACATCATTTGTGATGTTATCCCTCAATACATGGAAATACCTCATTTAAAGATCTAAACTAGAAAAAGGTGATCCTTTGACTCATGTGAAAACATTTCAAACATTGTGTACTGACTTCTCTCATGATCATAAACGCATGGCTAAATTGTTTACAAGAACATTTTGAGATAAGGCCCATGGTATTGTTCTTTGCCTCCTTATTCTATTGATTCATTTCAAAAAAAGTGATTGGTTTTATTGGTAGATTTAACCATTTGCATGCTAGAATTTCTTATTATGTGCCTGATACTGATGTTCAATGCATTTTCATTTCTAATTTACAAAAGAAATTAATTATAAGATATTGCTTTCTTCGTTTACTTCCTTTACCCAATTATGTGCACTGCTTCATAATTATCAGCTTCAAGTGAGCCAAATTGGGGACCTCCAATCCAATGGCTCCGATTGATAAGAGTGATGCCACCTCGCAACCCTTTCAAAAGTTTCAAAAGCCCAAAAGGCTTCATCAAGATCAACAACTCATTAAACAACAATGATGCACATGTGGCAGCTACAACTAAATGTTTGGTTCCTTGTCATCTGTATTCAAACAATCTCGTAATTTTACACACCTTTCTGAATCTTTGTATAATGAGATGTTGAAATTGATTAATGTTAATTTTTTAACACTTTTGTAGAGACACCCCCTTGTTCTAATTATTTTCTACTGTTTGGGTTCAATGGAATTTTTTCAAACAGTTTGCTTGCAACCAATTATTTTTAGTTTCCAACCCGCTGCTGTATGAATTTCATATGGCATACAAAGAGATTGCAAAAACAAGATAATATACTGGCAAGAACTTATATATACTTGCAAAAACAATATATACAGATTCAATAGGATTGCATAATACCAGAGATAAATGAAATACAACAATAGCATGAATAACATAGAATCACATTACACCATATATGACAAAATGATATATCTTTCATAGCATAATAGTTCCCACATTAACCACACCTTTCACTTGTTCCAGACTCTGTACAAATAGACTTGACATGGTTGGTTAAGTCTCCAACCGTCACCAACTGGCGACACAACTGACACCCCTTCGGAACAATGTTTTATTACATTAACTAACAAAAGTCTTATTTAACTATTCCTGGCATAATTGTCGCCTACATCATCCCCCCAAAAAGAAAAAAGTCATCTTCTAGACAACAAGTATACATCAAGTAATATCCAAGAAGACTAATGACAAGAGTGTAGATAATGACTTATACTGCACAAACTCAAAGTTGTAGTGTAGTTCAAAAATAAAATGGGGGTACCAAATAGTGCCTTCAAAACCACACAGAACTCCATGGCACACAACATTTTCTTGATTTTTTTCGATGCCATCTCTCCTCTACCAACTGCCATCCCCCTATTGCCAACTTTCATGGTACTCCAACCCCACTGCTCACGGTGCCCACTAGAGTGCCTGTTGCGCTATTACCAACCGTACGGACAACTTGAGAGCACCAGTGTCTGTCACTCGTACGGAGTGTACAATCCAGATCCTCTCTGATTCGTAAAAATTTTGCTCCCTGTGTGGAAGTTCTCCGCTGCTTCGACAGTACGGCTCTTATTCCGTACGATGCTAAATTTTCCTACCTCCTCATACGGCGATCTCGTCCTCCGGGCGTACGCTCCCCACTCCACGCCATATGTGGCGTACGGGAGTGTCGGATGTCCTCCTCTCCTGGCTGTACTGCCAAGTCATCTCCTTGTCATCGTATGTGCCATACAGACCGTGTTCTCTGTTCCTTCTAAACGTCCTGTATGACCTGCAATTCCGCTTCTTCGATTTACTTTCCTGTCTCCAAGTGCTTCGACCTCTTGTTTTCCCTTCCTTTCTCGCGTACAAGTAGCCCCTGTAGCCTCTACCTTAGGGATATTTCTCCTCTTACTTCTACGTTTATTCCTTCTTCCTGACAGCTCTGCTCGGTCTGTACACCATACGGCCCTTTCTGCCTTTGTACTGAACGTGCGGTCTCTGCTTCTTCCTTTATTCGTATAGAGGTCTGCCAACCTGCCTTCCCTCATTTGCACGCTATGCTAGTTATTGTCTGTACGGACCCCTTCCTTCCTAATGTGCGTACAATATGCTCCCAACTGTGTTTTCTTCCAAATGCTTGGTCCTAAGTCGATGGTTTCCTGCAAGTTAGGTTTTTTTTCCAAATGCTTTGGTCCTCCAGAAGCTCCAACATGTTACAGCCTTGACGGAAAACTTCATAATCCTCCATCCGCCAGTGGAACAATCCATTTAGTGAACTCATTTCGTCTTCCAAACAATCCCCTATTCTCAGAACTCCCTCATCATCCAGTTCCATCCCTCTTTCCTTGCCCAACTCTCCTCCTTCGGACTCGGAGTCGGATGCCAGTTCTTGGCTTACCGCCTGATTTCGTTGGTCGATGACAGTTCTTTCCATCACTCTCGATGGAAACGGTGTTCTTCCAATTGTGGTTCGCCTTCGCTGTGATGAGCCAGCCCCTGCCAAGGAGGGCATTATACCCCTTCCTTTCCAGGGCAATGACAACAAAATCTAGAAAGAAGTCATGGGTTCCAATAACAACCTTCTGCGCCATGAGTGTCCCGATTGGTTTTATACCATGTTGGTCGGTGCCTAGCAAGTGGAAGGTTGGCGGCCAGAGTGAAGGTTTAACAGTGCTTTCCACGTTTCTTCTGGCAATACATTTACGCCATATCCTCCATCTACAATAGTGTTGGTCAGCGTGTGTCCCATGATTTCTATTTTGACCACTACGAGTGTCCGTCCGACACCCACTCCCAACAGCATAGGATCGGTAGCACTACTCGAGGTAGTAGCTTCCGCAACTTTTTTCCCTATCTCATTTGCCTTGTGGTTGCCAATTTCCCGGCTGTCGTTAGTGTCACCTGTGTTAGTGATTGCCACCTTCAGTTGTGGTAGTGTCTCCAATAGGTCTACCACTCATACTGGGACGGTTGCCTATAACATTTGTTCTACGATGTCGGCTTTTGATGCTGACCGTATGGGAGTACCATGCATTCGCCTCCGTTCTTCCTCCATTGCCAGTTCCGTTTCCATTTTGGCTTCCTTCAACCTTTCTTTTTTTTTATGTGGATCGGGGTACGTGGCTTTTTTCGTCTGGGACCTTGTGATTACCAGGACCTCCTTCTCAGATCTTGTGATGTTTATCAAATTTGCCCCTTCCCCTTAGGACAGTCAGCATCCTCGTGGTTACCAGGACCACACCATTTACAGAGCATGCTTCCGCCTCCTCGCGTGCTCTGGCAGTCTCGCGCGAAGTGAGCCCACTCATTACATCTGTGGCATTGTATCATGTGTCGTCCCTTCGCATTGTACTAGATGTGGATTCTTGGTGTTGTTACTGTTATTGTTGCTTCCTTGTCCATTGTTATGGTACCCATCGAGCGAAGCATTATAATTCATTTTTCATGGTGGTGTGGTAGGCAGAGTTGCTTGCTCTCCTTAGGTAAAGAGCACTTGTGTGCTTACTTTTAGGTTGTACAGGCTACCTCCCATTTGACATTTCCCTCTTGGCTATTGTCGTCTTCGGAATGTACGGATGGTCTAGTTGGTACCAAGTCACCACCTTCCCAACTGTCAGTAGCAGATCCTTCGTGCGCCCAGGAATTGCTCGGGAGTGGTAGTTCTCTGGCGATCTCTTCCCACTCCTATCTTGACGGGTGTATTCCGCCGCCCCGTGCCCACGGTGGGGGACCAACAGACTGTTGCACTAGTTGTTGTAGTCATTAGCGTCTCTTGGCTTGCTCTTGGATACGCAGAGACCTCTGTACGACAGTTTCAACTTCTCTCCTGTCTCCGCCTTCGCGTGTTGTCTTTTGTCCTTGTTTGGTAGGTTGGGCATTAATTGTCAAAGTTACTTATGCCTGCTAATATCACGTGGTTCCGCCTCCCTCCGAGCATTGTTGGAACTCTAGGATGAACGTGAGGCACGAGAAACGGAGCAGCAAAGACAATTGGTGCCACATGTTCTTGCACACATAAAAGAGAAAATGTTTTGTAGAGAGGGGTTTTCCTCAGTCAAACCTCAATTGAGGAATCAACCTTGAAATTGAATGAAAAATGCATGAATTGAAAGTGTGTTAATTTAAAGCAGAGGCTAGATTTGAAAACGTAAATGCTTATACCTTCATAAACAGAGTTGGTATCACAATGTCTATGAAGATGCTTGATGTAGTTTTGAATGCAGCTGTAGGATCTTAAATTGTTGAGAAGAATCAAGGATGCCTTTCAGAAATGCCTAGATCTACAAATATACGGCTAAGTCCGATACACGGCTAACACTCCTTAAATCTCCAATGTCGTTGTGCTTGATGTCTCTTTCCTTGAGAAGAAGTTAATTCACATTGATATTGGTTTAGTTGGAAAAAGGATCTTCTTGCATGATTGAGGCTTCCTCTTCTTGGCCTTCAATGAGGAAGAGAAGTTTTCTACAATGGAGAAGATTGCCTTGAAAAAATGCTTTGGATGCTTGAAATCGGCCTTAGCGTGCTTGAAATGTGAAATTGTATGAGAGCTTGATATGATATCGTGTTATGTCCAAATGAGGAGAGGTAGGTTGCTTATATACCCCTCATAAATATTTCAGAGCTCAAAACTCGAAGGTGGCCAACGGTAATTTAGATTTCCCACCCAACAGTTAAGACGAACTCCTAATTCAAATTTCGGGGCAAACATCATGAACATAGTTGACCGGGTTGACTTTTTCCCGAGAATAAGTCGACCAAGCCGACTTGATCCCACCAAAAAGCATTGGAATTTGACCAGGCGTCCTAATTGCGGAAAACATGTCAGAATGGAAAGTTGAACATGGAGTGGAATGTATGCGACCACTTTAAAGCAATTGCCAACGCCATAATGGGAGCAATGGTTTTAACGGAGCATACACGCATCAAAAAGATGTTTCCACTATGATATGCCCTCAAGTGAGGTCAAACCAAGGGAAATGAAGAACAGGACAAAGAGAGAATAAAGTGATCTACTAACTTTGGGGTCAGTATGATCATATGATAACTCATGTATATCAGGGATTACTGCAAATGAATTGACATCATCCCCTAAAGGTAGTAGAACTAAAAGCGCAATCGAATAACACATAAGATACATAAACAAAAGACCTGTTTGGGTTAACATTGCGGAGACAAAAAAGAATAGACTGTTGTTACTACTTTGCATTGTCCCTAGTTAGACAACACAAAGGCACATTTACGATAAAAGCACATGTATGACATAACATGTATACGACATAGTGAAGAATTGAGATACAACTAGAAGAATGTAACAATAGGTCTACCTCTTTATCACCTTGCGCCAAGGGAGTAGCAAGGGTCGTCTAGAGAAATAGACAACATATAACAAGCAACACATCGTGAGGGAAGCACATTACTAACAAACAAACAAACAAAAAAGTCATTGTACAAGAGGAACTAGTCAAACATATCGCCTGACCCCCCACCCATCTTGGTCATCACTTTTTAAGGAAGGTGGGCAACACACAAGAAGCGCAACAATGAGCACGACAAATGGAGCTACTGCAAGTTCCAAACAAGGACCATGCTCTAATGATGAATCATTGTGTTTGTTACTAATTCATGATTGATTTCAATAACCTCAACAATGATAACATTTGTGAAAATCTAGTAGATAATTCATGATTGATTTCAATAACCTCATAAATATAATCGGAATCGTTAGCATTAACATCATTTGCATTAGAAACATTGTTAGCATTAACCGGGTACGTGGATGCATGGAATTTTTTTGGGGGGTTCAGATGCGTTTGGGTACGTGTGTGTTTGTATATAATAATATTAATGAAATATACATAATTGTAAAACTAAATCATTTGATAGTATGATACTTCATCATTGATCACTGCCAAATGCCAGAGATAAATATTAAATGCTAATTGAGAGTTAAAAAATACACTATCTTGTACAAGAAAATTCCAAATGACTACCAACACCCATCCAAGCGCACCAGTGCATGTATCTGCAATTAAGAGTTCAAAAACACACCATCTTGTACAACGAAATTCCCAACGACTACCAACATACATCCAAGCGCACCGATACGTGCATCCGCATCCGATGCGTAGGGCCCTAGGATGCATCTGGTAACATAGGAATCAAGGCATTAGAAGGTGTCATAGGAATCAAGGCATTAGAAGGTGCCCCGATTCAACTTTCCATTCTGACATGTTCTCCACAATTAGGACGCCCGGTCAATTTCAATGCTTTTTGGTGGGATCAAGTCGGCTTGGTCGACTTATTCTCATGGCATTGATCTCAGTGCTTTTGGAGTATTCAGACCTATGAGGAGAGTTATGCATACACCAGCAACTTAGGATTGGTTGATATGATTCTTCATGTGGCTATGTTGGTTGTTTTGCACTTCCATGGGAGATCATTTGGAGTTGGAGAGTCGTTGGGTGTTGATAGCTGCTTGAGATACTACTACCTCTTCATATTTGACAGTTGTGACAGCGTGAGGATTTGGGATCTTGGCAATGGTATATTTGGTACATTGTTTCAATGGGATTTTGACGAGTGGCTTCACAATTCCAGGTATGGTAATTGTTTATATAAGAGTAGTGCAGCAGATTGGCGAAGCAACATTCCTGAGGTTGATATGGGATCTAGGCATTTTGTTTTAGCATGCAGGTGCAGATTTCTTGAGGGCAAGTAATCTACGGGAAGGGAGGACTGTTAAGTCCCTTTTATGGGACATTAGAAGTCAATAAAATAATTAAGTTGTCAAATTATATCAAATATAATGACAACTTAATTTAATTATTTAATAAAGTATTAAAATGACTTTAATGGAGCTTTGTGAAAATTAATGAAGCCATTTTAATTTAAAGGGGGAAATAAAGTGACAAAGAAAAGGAATACCAAGAGACAAGCATAAGGAAAATGTAGTCACAGGGATGTGTTATTAAAGAACATTGAGAGGATTATTCTTGGTATGCTTGGTTTTATGCTTGGTTATTGTATTCTCTTGGAGAGTTTTGGGAAGCTTTGGCTTTCAGTTTTGAAGATCCAAGGATTTCTTGAAGGATTGGACGAAAACCCAATTCATCTTTGGAGGTGGATCCCTGACAGGGTCCACAATTGGGCATAATTGTGAAGATTTCATCTAAAGATAAACTTGCAGTAATAGAGGTATTTCATATTTGATTGGTAAATAAGATTGTAATAATTCATCTATTTGATGGCAATATTCATTTGAGACCTCAATTTCAGTCTGATATTATATGGTTTTGAATATAATTTGCTGGATGAATAAAAATTGGTTTTGTTGAAAAATATTTGTTTAAACTTCTATGGAATATTTGATAAAATCTAGAGCAAATTTCTAGGGGGATATTACAAAGAGGTTCCATAAACTTGTCGTGGTTTCTCCAAATGAAATCCACACCTGGGCGCCAAACCTTCTTGATCCATTTTTTTAGGTTTACATGCCTAGTGCCAAGTGCAATCAAAAGAGTGCAAGACTCTATTTTGTGACCCAACTTATTGCAAAGAAAACATCAAAATGGAAGCCTTCATAATTTAAAAATTGAGTCCAAGAACCACAAGAAGATTGAATCCGTATTGAATGGAAGAGTGCTTTGAAGATATCAACCATAGCAAAAGCTCTAATAAACTTTTGTGTAGGAACCACCACTTCAAAAACAAGTTTAACAAAGGTGCCCACTTGATTGATCAACGTACTAATGAGGTCAACATTCTGCATAACCAAAAGCAGATTGTAAAGCCTAATCCAAATGGAAACATTTGTGATCTTAGCAAGTCATAGGAGCACAGAAAGGGTCCATGGAGAAAGAAGAAGATTGATTGGCCAAAAACCCATGGACCATTCTGAACCACGAAAGAACAATCTGCAACAAATTGAAAGGTAAATAGAAAAAAAACAAAATCCAAAGGATCTACAAATAGAATAGACAAGTTGCACCAAGAAGCTTTGACCCACTCCAAAACTGAATCCAATGACGGTCGTTTCCTCAAGAATCTCAAAATCAAAGATCTTTCCACAATATCAATTGACATCCCATTAATACTATCATCTGAAATAGAAAACTCCACAAGCTCTTCAGAAAATTCCACCACTGCATCCCCGACAAAGGAAGAATCGACTTTCTGTTGGGCACCAATCACTGTAGGAGAAGTAGGTGGATTTGGCAATGGCATGGAAGGAGGAAGGCCTTGGTTATTCCTATGAATCTGCTCCAAGCTGTAAGCATTGCTCATGTGAAAGGGATTGGATCTACTTTTACAAGCTAGCAGGAGGTCCTAATCCAAGCTTGCAGGAGAACCCCCAATAGCAGTTGCCACATTTTGGACTAAAGCTGAAGGGTCCACGGCATGCTTGTGAGGAGAAACCACTAGTGCCTAATTCTCCAATGTCGGACCAGAATAGAGGGCATAACGTTTTTTACCAACCCCAACATCCACACAACCACTATCCTTCTTAGATTCCGCTTGAACCTTTCCTTTAGCCATGCCCTTCCCCTTACCTTTTTGTCTCTGTGATCGCAGCTTTAGCCCGTCCACTCCAACCGCTGCACCAAAACCATCATCATTACCAATTTTATGGAATCCTGGACTTCCTTCACACATATTTGTAAAACTGTAGCCTTGAACAACTGATTTCCGCTCAAAACCTGTACCCAACAAAGAAACATGAAACTCCTAGCTGCTGGCAAGGGGAAACAGCACGGCTTTTGTTTCTTTTTTGTTTCTAATTTCTCTTACTCTCTAACAAGCTATTCTATATTCCTGGTTTGCTTTCCTTTTTTGACATTTTATAAAATTTCTCTTCTTGTAAATAATGATATGATTTTCATGTGTTATTATGTAATAATTATAAATGTTTCTACTTTATTTTGCATTCCCCTTATTGCTGTGTTACACAGGGATGCCTCCTCCGCCCTTCAAACCATAGTCCCTAAAATCAGGGATGACATGAAATGCATAGGGGACGCCTGGCCATTCCCAATGTAGCTGGGGACATCTCAGACATACCTCAACTGACCTAGAGACTGGAAGGAGTGCCCTGCAAAACTATTTTTTTATAACATCAAAAAAGATGTTAAATATATTATGACAGCATTAAGAGCAGCAATTAAATTAATCATGACAGGAGTGACAGAAACAACTGTAGTGTAACAGAAATAAATCTATCATAATTCAGATTCACAATTAACTGTATAAGACTAAGTTATATAATAGTTAACACTAACAGTAGTATTCTGAATTTTTTATTTCATTGTTCATAGAGATCTCAAACTTCAAAATTCTTGATGTGGTATTTAGAGTTCGTTATTATTGTCAGTTGCAAAAGAGTTTGCAGGTGCATTTGCCATGGTCTGATATAGTGTGGTATTGCGTGAGAAGTACAAACAAACAATTTCTTTTTAGAATGTGCTTGGCATGCAGCTTATCCAACATCATTTTAACATTGTCCTGATATATTGCTGCTATTAGCTTTCATTTCATTAACTTGTAGAAATCTCTCTCTCTCTCTCTCTCTCTCTCTCTCTCTCTCACACACACACACACACACACACACACACACTCTTACATTAACTTGCAGAAATCTATCTCTCTCTCTTATATATATAATATTGTCGCCCTGCCATCCTCATCCCAAAAATGCCATGGAATATAGCTTTTGTTTGAGCGTGGAATATAGCTTTATTGCTTTTGACTTTTTAAATTTTTTACTTTATATATAATGACTTTCATATTTTTATTTATCTTTAATTTTTTAATCATTCAGGTTCCATTATCTTTTGGCCTTTCCTTCCTTGTTTTGCTTGTTTGGTATTTATAATTGCTTGACTCTTGAAATCTTTCTCGAGGTGATGGATCAAGCAGTATGATCCAAAATGTCATATTCTTAAATAATTTATAACAATTTCATCCAGAAAAATTCTTTGAAAAACTTATAACTTGTTTCCATAAGAGTTGTAACAGGATTACAACCCTGACATCTTGAACTTCCTTAAGATGAATTATGCCTCCTTTAACAACACCACGTGATTGTTCCATATAAAACATCTTCAATAAGATCTCCATTAAAAAAGAAATTGACATTAGAGTTCTCTCATGTGATGCCTTCTATGAACATTACATAAATTTTAAAACCCTTGGTTAATGCCATTTTGCAATAAAATGTAAGGATTTTATTGGTCATGTTGGCATGCTATGTATTGGGAAGAAAGGTCGAGAATAAGATAGGGAAAAAATAAAGCTGCCAAATCCCAATTTTTTTTCAGCTATTGTGCATATGGCCACAGTAAAATCTTCTTCTGACAATGTTTGCCCTCAATTTTATGGGAGTTTTACTAGATTGTAACATTAATATCTCAAGGTCATCCACCTCCACTACACCATTTCAGTTTGTGCTTTAGACCACATAACTGTGGCCAATGTATAGTCTTCTTCAGCTTATGTTTTCCCTCAAATTTTATCTGAGTTTCACTTGGTTGGTACTTAGACTAGAATCTCAAGGTCCTCATGCAATACCAGTGTTTTAGTTTATGGTTTTTAACCCTTAATTATATATTCTAAAAATTATTGGCTGTATAAGAGCATACTTTCAGTGTATGATTGAGCATGCATTAGGATGCACCAAGCAAAATCAGCATTCAACACTGAGCATCAAATTAAATGCCATAACCAAACTCCTATAAGGAATTCACCACGTAGGAGATGATTACAGACCACAAACAGGGAACCCCAGAGCATAATTCCAAGCAGTCTGACAGGCCATAGAAAACTGAGTACTTTGCAACTAGCACTTGAAATATGATAGATACTATCATCCTAAACTGAAGTCTTACCATTTATCAGCATCTAAAAGTTGAACAAAAAAGGATATATTTTCATAAGTATTTCCAGGGTCATCATAGACAAATATAATTGTAGGAGAATTTTTGCCATTGGTACTGTTGCGATCATGCGCCTTTACAAAGCCAAACATTTCTGTAAGAATGATATTGAACATAATTCACAAGAAAGGCATATGGACCTCTTTGGTTGTTGATCCAACTTCAATGAGAGAGTCCCACCCAACATTAGATTTCAATAACATATAAAAAAAAAACGAAAAATCACCATATCATATAAATCTTAAATAATTAAAATTATCTTTGTCATATCACTTACCAGAATCCAATCCAACCCTCCCAATCTCTGTGACCTGCTGATAGTAAACCTTCTGCCAGGCTGACAAGTCACATTTTAAAATGACTTGAATTTTACCAGGTAAGAACTTTTCCACCTCATTTTTTTTCCTTCTCAATAGGAATGGCCGGATAACCTGGGCCCATAAAGTCAGTGTTTAGGTATAACTTGTTCCATGAATCAAAAAACATCATGCAACAAAGTGTTGACAAGCTACACGCTGCAAAGTTGCAGGGAAGCTTTCTTTCTAAATTGGCAAATTATATTTTGATAACAGCATATTACCTCCATTTATTGTGGAAATGCTACTTACATGATGTAGGCGATTTATAACAAGAAGTTGCTCTTCTTCTGTCAGAGAAATATCACAACGGTCTGCAAATGGAGCATTGAACCAGTCCTCAAAATTTTGGACTGAGTTAAAAATACTAGGTAATAAGAAGTTGAGCAGAGCCCAAAGTTCCTGAAGACTGTTCTGTATAGGAGTACCAGTCAACAGAAGCCTCCGTCGAATACGGTACCTGCACAATTAGTTAGATAAATCATTGGTTGCAAAAACTCTAACTTTTTCTCTTCTACTTAAGCTCACTGCTCTGTACAAATCTAATAAGTTTTAATCAAAATTGATGGCTTATTATATAAGATTAACATAAAAAATTATATCAAGTTATGTAGGTACAATCTAGCCCACATCAGAGATGATAAATTTCTTTAAAAATCTAGAGTTGAATTCAAGGCAAGAGACACAGTTGCCATGCAGCAGTTCTCACAGCTGCCCCCGGGTTCAAAGCTGAGACGTTGCATTAACATCAGCATTTCTTGCACTCCTAAACCAAAGCACAGCAATCATTTGGCAGACTTCTGGTCATATTACAGCAACAATGTGACAAACATACACAGCCATGCAGACAAATATAACAACAATTTTTAGGGGTGCTATGAAAATAGCTGGCTTTTAAATTTATTGCATGAAATCCGGTGAAATCCATGACTTAGATTACCATCATGAAAAACAGATGAGGAATATCGATCACGGTCCAGTATTTTTTTTTTCTAAAATATGTTCCTATCATTTGGATAAAACGAACTACTCAAATTTCACCATTTAGTTAGCAAGATATTTTGTTTGACTAAATGCTGCCAAAAATATAGTAGAAAACATAAAACCACCAAAATTCAAAAACATTGAAACTACAATTGTAATGTCCCTACCAAGAAATTTTAAACACTTCGCAATTTTCAGAATTTTAGCTCACATGCATTCGTCAAAATATTGATGTAACAGGAAAACCATTCAACATTTTATAGGCTTACAATGTGGAACATCTGCACTATTTTTATTATCAAAGGCATTTTGACTAACACTTGTCATGCATTAACAATTTCATAAATAATTGATTAACACAATCTTTGCCGGTACAAAATTTCTTATACAAATTTCTTATCAAGGAATACTGATATATGCTGATATAATATCAGAAATACATACAATACTAAAAATCTGTTTTCTGACCTCAAGATGAAGCTTTATTTGACTGTAGATAATGTTGGTCTGAGCATAAATACTCCTGAGGATGCAAGCACATCTGTAGAAATTAATTGTGCCCTGAAATTCTTAGCAGCATGAGTGCATATAGGCTTATGCTCTGTTGCACCTCAAAATGAAGCTTTATTTGACTGTAGATAATGCTGGTCTAAGTATAAGTACTTCTGAAGATCCAGATACAACTGTAGTAATTATTTTTGCCCTGAAATTCTTAATAGCACTAGTGTGTATAGTTTTATGCTTTCTGTTAAAAACTACACCTGCTACAACAGTAACAACTCATATTTCCACAGTGCAGCCCACAAACAAGTTGCTGATGTAGAGAACTTCACAATTCCTAAATAAGGAATCACTTTCTTCCCAAAATCCCACTTTCTCAATAAATTTCCTTACTCCTATTTACATGGGACAGCCAGCTATTGCTGGTCCAAAACATCCAGAAATGATCAGAAATATTTGCTCTCAATGACCTCATTAAAATCCAAACTCTTATTTTAAGATGAAATCTTCAATCACAGTTTTCTCAAATCTAAAAATTACCACAGATATTAAATATTAAACACACGTGAATCTTCATGAATCCAACAAGAAAATGCTAGTTGGGTTTTCCATGAAACAAATTTCCCTGTATGGTTTTCATCCTAGACCAAAATATAAACAGTTGCTCACCCCTCCACGCTGGGGTTTGTAAAACAAAAAAGACCAAGATGAGGAGTTTGTCTCCTTACAACCTCCTTTTATAGCCCCCTCATGAACTGTCCAGAATTGTGCTTTTTTTCCCATAAAATGAGTGGCCTTTTATTTTAATTTACTTTTGAACCATATGAGTCACTTCATAATTAAAATAATTATATTTCCACACAACCACCAAGTTGCAGAAAATACTAAAATTATCCAAATGTGAATTCCGATTACGGTGACATAACCTTACATTCTCAGGATATCGATCTTTATAAAAATTGTTGCTTTACAAAAATAGCAATCTTCTCCAAGAAGAGTGGAGAGCCCCCACAATGTCGACACTGCACCAAGAAAGTACCATTGAACCCATCTTGATCTCTTCAGATCATTGGCACTATTAGAATTCCTTTCCAAAAATGTAAGAACTCTCTGAGGAAGTTGGAGTTTCCAAAATATGTTGGAATGGGCTAGCAAAAGGGGAAATTAATAATTATAGCTACCAAACTAGTTTATATTGATTTGAAACATAATAACTTTACAATCATGCATACCAGTGAAGTTATCATATACCAAAGAAGCCATTAGTGGTGAGGTTGTTACTTGAATAGTAGTTAAATGACTGATCAATAGGAGATATTTTCCACGGCAAATCAAATTGTGACATTGCTATCAAGATTCAACTATGTAGTTTTTTAGTCAAACTCATTGACCCATATCTACAAACAAAATATCGGACATATTAAATAAGAAGCCAATGTTACCAAAGCACAACTTCCAAAGAATCAATTTGTTGAGCATGCCTAACATAGAGAGAGATGAACTTCAATATGCCAATTGCATAGAATATTACACAGTACAAAGGAAATTACAAGAGTTTCAGAGGGACACATCTCCCCTTCCCAAAGCCCACATTGACATCCCCTAGACATGACGGTGTTCTCTAGCCATCTTGTATCCCTATAGATTATGGGATGCATCTCAAAATGCCTCTTGATGTGATTGTTTCCTCGGGACATCGAGTGATCTCCAGAATGGCTGAAGACATCTGCGATATCTCCTACCATCCTAGGGGCATCAAAAGTTCTTTTTTTCACATTAAAGAAAAATAATTCAATATTCTTATTTAAAAAGAAAACAATAGCATGGTCACCCAAAAATGCTCCCCCGCACCCTTATCAAACTTAAAACCCTTCCTATGTCCAATCAAACCATCCATTTGCAACACACAAATACCAAAATCAACTTGCAATTTCAAATTTCCACTTGCAACTATGAAGAGAAAAGAAAGATTGATTAGTTTAAAAATTTGTCATCTTTGAGTATGCAATCAATCATTGCCAGGTGTGCTACAATCACCTTGACTAGAATAAGTACTTTCTTTTCAAAGAGCTTAGGCCCTTTTTCTTTGCAAATCTTACGCCTATTGTCGAATATTATGCATAGGCCCATTCAAATCTATTAAACCTCTTTTGAAGTATGCGACCATTTTCGACAAAGACAAGTCTAGAAATTTAAGGCAGAGAAAGATATAATGAGAGAAGGTTCCAGCAATAGTTACTTGTAGTCTCGTGTCGTAACCTGTGACACCCATTTTTAGAGACCTGTATTAGGACATCTCTATACAATAGGAGCTGCAATGTCCCCTTCTAATGTGACCCTGAAATATAAGTATTTAATAAGGTCATAAAAGTAATTAATTTAATTATTTAATATTAATCCTCAAAAGTAAATCATAAGGGTAATACTATTTAATTAATTTAATAAAGTATTGAAGTGACTTTTATGGTGAGTTAAGTGAAAAGTTCAAAAAGTCACTTTATTATTATTTCATTAAGTTCAAATTAAATTAAAAGAGGGGGAAATAAAAAGATAGAGAAAAAGGAAAATCCATAGGCAAAGCAAAGGGAAAGCCAAGAGTCTCTGCAATGGGCTATAAAAGAACAATGAGAGGCTCATTCAAGCAGGCTTGGTTTAATTATTTCCTTGTGGAATTTAGGAACTATGGGCTTTTGTTATAAGAAATTTGAGAAGGGAAACCCAATTCATCAACAGAGTGGATTCATTTACAGATTCACCAGTGTGCTTCAATGTCAAACTATTAGAGATATGTTAGAAATTTTTTTAAAGTGAGATTATATATTGTCAAGCATTATAATATGTGGAATGGTGATTTAATTATATTAATTCAATTGTTTCTGTTGGGGAGTTATGTGCATGGAAAATTAATAAGGATGGAATATTACCATGAACAGCTTTTTAAATAAAGTTGGAACCCTTATTTTAAATGCCAAACCATTTAAAGTTTAATGTCGAAAATTACTTGATCTGACTTAATTATTTGGGGATGAATAACATTATTCTGCCATAAAATATTGAAGTATTGGTTGATGCATTCCCTATCGAAAGTTTCAAGTGGAGAAGATTTCTTTATATTTGCACGGCTTCTCAATTTGTCGTGGTGTCTGAATTGAGAGTTATTTGAAGAGAGGGATTCCTTCATTGGCATGGGTAGGATTTTTTGGACAGGTTGCAATGAGAAATTGAAAAGGAACTCATATGCATGGGTATATCAGACAGATTCTTGCTTAATCATCAACCGCAGCATTCATGGTATGCTCTCCAGGAGTTGGTCGCTAGTAGGAAGTCCTTATCAATTCCATCCAGTGTTTGATATGATTAGATATTGTGTTATGACAAAGAATTATTGCTGCAAAATATGGATATTCAGTAATTGATGTTGTAGACAGCTTCCCTGAGAGTGAGATATTATTTGTGAAATTCCATTTCTAGGTGTAAGATTACATATCTGGATTTGTGTAAATCTGCTGCGAAAGGTCATATACTCTCAGTTTTAAATCAGTAAATAAGCTTGGTCATTTGGACATGCAGTGAGGATAAGAATCAACTGCTGGTCATGTGGGCTTAGGATTGGACAGATTGGCTCACTCTAGGTTTATAATAATCAACCAATCTTCTCTCCTTTGGCACAAGGATAAACCACACCAAGGTTCAGTGTTAGGTGCATTGAATTGTTTCTATAATCAATATTTAGGCCTCTGTTTTGCAAAGAATGATGGACGTATCTGTTCTTGAGCATATCATTTTATATTCTAGCAATTGGAATTGATACTCCCGAGCTTTAGTACAGCCATATGCATAAAGATTGAAGGGACTGAGTGTACACTGCAATTTGGGCAATTGAAATAATTGAAAACTGAATCAACATTCAATTCTACCAATTAAGGACAGAGACTCAATGACTTCTTCTATTGTCAAATGAATATTCAAGTTCTGGACCGAATCCAGCAAATAAAAGTCTGAAAAGTAAATCCATGCAATCAAGGCTTCTTTATGCTCTATATAATGCAAACTGTTTGACAAAACCCTTAGTGTTAAAAAGGGTAAAAATTGAGGGCGTAAGCCTTAGGGGTTCTTATAGGAGCCCTTAGATGAAGTTCCTTTGCATCTCCGTACGTCTCCTAGAACCGCCTCATGAAATCATAAAAAATTAAAATATACTAGATTTTCATATGGTGCTGATATGTGGTTCAAAAAGCTAAAATAACTAAATAAATTCATTAATAGACTGGTACTTTTTTTATTTTTAGCATAAAATTACAAGCTTTTTTGTAGCAAAATAATTTCTTATCAAATCTCAAAAAAGTTATAGTATGAAGACTAATGATATTAAGGCTGAAGATATGTACATGTGTTTGAATTTTTAACATATGATTGGAAATATAGTCAACAAGGAGCTTTATACCATGCTTTTAAAATAATAGCATTCCCTTTCCAATCTCTATCTACCATCTCAAGGCGTTTATAGTTTACAATTTAATCGCTTATATAATGACAATGAATATCAAATATAATTTCAATTAATCTTTGTTGATTTTGAAATGTATTTCAATGCTTTAAAATGATAATATTTTTACTTTAAAGTATTTTAGTAATTACATTTATTAAAGTTGCATATCCGTTGTATAAATTATTATTTCCAAATATGTTTATATAAATAATAAATTTTTCATCTCCAACTTTTTTGAAAATGATGTACCATCACTTGTCCCCATTTCACAAACTAGTACAAATCCATGTCTCTTGATAAATATGGTTATAGTAAAAGGAAGATGAAGGCTAATAGTGACGAGTCAAGTACAGTTCTAATGTTCTTGAACATGCAAAGCACATGTGGAGGATAATAATGTAACCTAATTCTTCTATGCCCACACCAACCCATTTCATGTGGCATATTTTTCATTTTAAAAGAAAATTTGAAAAGGGCAAACACAACTCATTCTTGATATGGCCCTTGGAGAACTATAGTTCATAGACTTGGACTCGGAAAGTACTCGGCTGTAATGACCCCTTCCTAGCCAACTTCAGTTATCAGGTTAGTCTATCACTAGGTTCTTGTAGACTAATAGGGATGATTATAGAACTCATGTTGGGTTGTTCATCTTGAGGGTTCAGACAGTGTGTTCAAAGTTGATTGGAGGACAATCAGGATTTATTTTGTAATATTGCAAAAGTAATATTAAACCAAGAAATATTTTGTAATGTGACTTTATAATATTCAGCCACTTAACCCTTATATAGACAGACGCCTCATTTTTGGTGAGATTAAATCATAAAGTTATAAAGTAAAGTGGCAATCCCTAAAGTGGTGTTGGAAAGGGAGGAAACCTTAATTAGGGCGTAGGGAATGAAAGTGCTATTTAAAAGACATTTGGACTTCATTTTAGGCTATGTTGATTATTATTTCTCTTTCCTCCCAAGGATTTTGGCTGAGCCTTAGGGTTTATAGCAGCACTTTGTAAAGACAAAACCCTTCACGAAGATGTGCATTTGTAGGAGTGAGATCTCTCCAGGGTTTTGCTGAAATCTCAAATCAGGGGTTTCATTTGAGCATCAAGAAAATGTGATTTTGAGGAGTTTTTTGCTGTAAGTTTTGAGGGAGCATCATTTTGGAGTGTTGGAGGGGTCATCTCTACCTCTACTAGTGTGGGTTTGCAAGTTTTTTCTCTTGACAGCAGAGAAGGCAGTTGTTTTTTAAGTTTTCAAGGGTTTGTGAGATCATTATCAGCGATTTTCTGCACATAACCAAGCTGTACAGCTCTCTTCAAGGTATGGTATTCTTGGGTCAAATCGCTTAGGGTTTGGGTGGTTATTTATGCACTTTGGAGGCACCCAAGTCAGATTTCCTTGTTAAGAGAATTTGTTGGGGGGAGACAGCAAGTTTGAGTCTGCTGCAACTTCTTTTCTGAGTCACCTAGTTGGCTGCGCTACCTCCATTTCTAGACCAGTTGGCTGTTTCAAAGCTTCTTTTAGAAAACAATCAAAGGGCATTTTTTAGGTATGTTAAAATCCAAAAAGTAATACACTTTTCTGCACAGGGTTATTCTCATATACATCAAATCTTATAATTTCAGAGCTGCAATAAAATCTGGAAATTATTGCTGAAAATTTTGTTGTTTGCGTTTATTCCTGACATTTCTAGCCAATAAGGTTTTCTGGGTAACTAGCATATGTTCTCATGAGTTGTTTTTAATATATTTCATGCAAGCACATCATCACTCACAAAACACAAAACAAAAACAAACACAAAATTTGCAAATTATATTGTTCCAAATTAGGGTGGGGCATTGCAGTGGTATCAAAGTAGTTTTCCTACGGTCTACCAACCTGTGTTTTTTCAATAAAAAAATTCAGACTTTAGGTGAGGTTTTGTCTTATGAGCGAAAGAAAATGGAGATACTTCACTTGGGACTCCAAGACGCATTGGCAACCCCCATGGGTCCCAGAAGGTGAGACTGGATTGGGTATTCTTGGAATCCTTCCGAGTTCTCTGAGTGACAATACAAACCTAGTAGAGAATATGGCAGAAAAAGACAAGGGACAAACTAGTTCACTTAGCCCCAATAGCAAAGCAAAGAGGAAGACAAATACAATGTTGGATATGATGTCACAATTGTCATCAAGAATGGACCAAAACATTGAAGAGCAAACTAAAAATGCTGAGAAGGGGGGTGATGTGAATCAGTATTTTAAATTTTGAAAATCATAAACATCACATAAAACAAAGAGCAAACATCAAGACACAAACACTGAATTTCATGTGGAAAACCCTTTAGGGTAAAAAACCACGGCACACAATAGCTTTCATTAACAAAATGGGCACCAACCCAAATTACATAAGTGAGCACCAACTCACAAAGAGCAACAACCCTCCACGAAGCACCAACTCCGATCAGCTAAGGAACTAACCTCAATTTGAGCACCAACTCATAAAATAGGAACTAAAACTTAATCACAAAAATCTGAGATTAAATAGCAGCACTCAGAAAATATCAGCACCTCTAAAACATATAAGTTCTTATTAGTCTTCCAAACTTTACCCACAACCATTTCATGCATATTCTCACCCAACTCAAAACATTATTCTTTTCTCAAAACATACTCCATTTCCAATAACACAGCCTGCCTCTCATACTTATTCGACTCCACAATCCAAGCCAACCATTCAAAAATCTCATCAAGGACAGCAAATTACTCTAGAAAGGACCACGTTTTCATAAAGGAAGACAATTGAATCACCAATCAGAGGAATCAACTTCACCACTAGCACCCCTACCTTAATGTCAAAACCTGTTATTCAAATCTATATTACACATTAATCTCCAACACCATACAGGTCAAAAATAATTGACACAATAAAAGCCACACAGTCAGCAAATACCAAGCACTGCTTGGAACAATTAACGTCTCACCAATTTGTCACTCCATTCCCTATGCATCAAACCTTTCCTCTCGAATGGCCTCAAAGTTCAAATTATTCAGAAAACTCATGCACCATATGAAAAAGACCATGCTAAACTCCACGCTCGGAAAAAGAAACATACTTGTTCCATCCAGTCCAAAAACAACTCTCACAAGCACGGCTGAAAAAAGTTTTTTTTTTCATACGCACAACACCTATAATCGCACACAAAAATCACACACATGCACCATATTGAAAACGTGAAACTCCTACGATACACACACCACTAAATGAAACGCATCCTCTACAAATTCCTTTTGCAACATAATTTATTTTTTAATTCAAAAATGAAGTAGACTATGGTCCTCCTAGCACACACGTATTCCTCCACTAAATCTATTTTACACCACCTTGTCCTTGAGAGAGATTAACACTGAAGGTCTCTATTTCATACAGCCCAGAATACCAATGAGAAATAAAACACACCCAAACTAAGCAATGAAAATTAACATCTCACAAGTTATTATTCCTCACTTCCTTTTCATTGAACAACTCAATATAATATTTCTCCAATGATATATTTGACTCTATATTCGAGATATGTAGACACTAAAAATGGTCAATGCCAAGGGCTCCCTTTTTCCTTACATGTCGTCTATGTCGCGCGTTTGACTTTTATTATTCATCAACGTCGTGTCATTCCTTCACTAACTAAATAATGAAAATTATTTAATTAATTACTAATGTTCATCCTCTAATTTTCATCATGTCCTATTGACGTGTCTTTGGCCATCTATCTGATTAAACAACTATGTAAATTGATTAAACCTTTAGGGGCAAATAACCATTAATTTGCCCCCTTGTACTAAGGTCTTGTATAATTTATTTACCCCCTTTCATCCCCTTTTCCCACAAATAATTAATTTTATTTAATTAATTGGCTAATCTCCCAAAATGTGAGGCAATTAATTATTTGAAATTATTAATTTCCCCCTTTTCCCTCATGTCATAATTCCCCTAATTTCTCATATGACACCTTCCCCTAATTTCTCCTCCCATTACTCCCCTCTGATTTCTCCCATTTTTCATGTCCACTAATTTCTCCATTCCAAAGTCACTAATCAATGTCATAAATTTGTCATTTGCCTATGACCGTTAATTTGTCTTCAATCTTGACCGTCGAATTTGGAATTCAAAATCTAAAAATTGGCCTCTTTGGCCTCATTCTTGCAACCACGATTTTCGAGTATTCTCGCCCTTTATCTATCAAATTGTCCATTTGCTTTCATCATTTTGTGCACTCAATCTACTTGAGTAACATACTATTAGAGAAGAAGGAAAGAACATCGAAGCGCGCCAAAGGAATGCTTGGTTTGATTTACCTTATGTTTTTATGCATTTCATTTTGATGTCATTGATGGTGTGATTAGGAATAGTTTGCATGGTTTTATAGCTTTTGTCGTTATCTTTGATCATGTATGGTACTAACGATAATTTTCCTAGTCAACATTCTGGTGAGCCTGGCATGAAAGAGGCTTAAAATCTGATCAAATTTTGGAGTTTTTGTATGTTTGCAGGCATGAATCTAGCTCTACACGCTTGATTCAACCTTTTGCGCACTTGAAAATGTTTCTGCGTGCTTGAGCCCCAAACCTAAGCACTTGGGGCCTATCTCTGAGCACTTGGCTTGATTTGTTGCACAGTTGACTCTAAATTTGTGCACTTGACATTAAATATGTGTATTTGATCTAGTTGTTAATGTTTGCTCGCACGCAGGGTTATTTCAGCTTTAATTGTTGTTAATGATGATCAAATTTAGTAAATTAAAGCTTAATATGGATTACATGCAATCTTATTAAGGGTTAAAATAGACAAAAATTCTTATCTGGCTTAAGCAGGAGGTTGAATGAACAACAATTTGCGTCTAGATTAATTACAAGGCGTATGTAATGTCCCCTTTTCGGGGCACATTATTTCGCACCTTATAGTTAGCCTTTTCATCATGGTCTGGTGGGCTAACCGAGGTTTGGCAGGTGATCGAGGGATGTTTGGCCTAGGCGTTTTCAGTTTCGGGTCAATTGAAGCAGTTTCCACAAGGTTTCCAGGGTGCTTACTATTTTTAGTAAGTTGGTAGAACTCAGTTTTCCTAGCATTTTAGTAGTGAACTTGGAGCGTCTCGCCGTGAGCTTTCTGGCAAGCTATCACACGTCTTCATCCGAGTTCGTTTGGCTCGGCGTTTTAATGTCAAAAGATTCCTTACTTTATTTTATTATGTCACTTTATAACCCAATGGATATATTTATTTAAAAAGTGACTTTAAGTGGAATATGAAGAGACAAAGTGGGGAAACTGAAGAGTCACAGCTGCAGCTTTAAAAGAAGACTTGAGTCTCATTGTGTATGCTTAGTTTTATGAGTTTATTTTCTCTTCGAGAATCCAGAGAGCTTCAGCTTTCGGTTCTGGAACCTGAGGACGAAAACCTTCAAGCTTTCTCGGTGGATTGGACGAAAACCCAGTTCATCTCCGATGCGGATTCACAACAGAGTTCGTCATTGTATTCACAGGTTCATTTTTGTTATTTGATATTTTGTTGCATGTTGAGTTCAGATTTGGATTGTGAGAAATCCCACTGTTATTTTGTAATGCAACAATGTTGTTGAGGGTTTTAATGGAATATATATTGCTGGCTTATTACT
>MU225952.1:4113473-4128187 GCA_018584345.1 Thuja plicata | reverse complement strand
TGCAACAATGTTGTTGAGGGTTTTAATGGAATATATATTGCTGGCTTATTACTGTTGAATCCATGGTTATTTGCATGAATGTATTTGTTTAAATCTGCATGAGATATATTTGTGAAAATTTTTGGGAGATACCCGGTTCGGGTCATTACAGTGGTATCAGAGCCAGTTTTCCTGCCAGCCTATGAGGTTTTTTTGTGAGCAACAAAGAAGTGCAGCTCGAGTGTTTGGACTCAGAGGTTAAATTTGCAAGTAAGTTGCTTCAGGAATATGAGAAAAAATAGCCGAACCAAAATACAGCTACGGCTAAGTATTAATATTCAATAACTGGCTGAGCCAATGTTCAGGGGTTTATTTTATATTTCATATGTGCCATTAGTTCAATATTAGCGATAATATTGATAATCAGCTATCCAAGTTCGAAGTGAAAATATATTGGCAATTAAATCTTCAAATTGTGGCTTTGAAGAAACTTTGCGGGTATTATTATTGGAGCCGAATCACATAATAGTGATTTATTTTGAATAAAATTTGTGGCCTGGCTCATCTAAAAGATTGGTATAGAAGGGAAGAGGCTCTAAAGTTTATCCAAATCAAAATATTTGGGACTGGGAAGAATGTGCATGGGCGGCTACATACATATTAATGTAAAGCTCAATTTTTTTTTAAAAATGGTTTAGAACCATATATTGACACGCCTCTCAGGGAACAAAAGAGAAATATTTTAACTATATCGGCGCTATTCTTCATTTTTGGCATCTCCATGAATGTTTTTTGGTTCTTCATATTTGCGGTAATAGAGAGGAAGACCGTTGCCGTTTCATCTTCTCTAACGAGCTTTATTCCATTGGCGTAAGAGGTTGTGCACAGGGATATGCTGGAAATGACGTGAACCTTTGTTGAACCTGATTCCACTCCTTTTCGCAGTCTCCCTTCTTTATAGAGCAACTCCTACTTGAGACAGTGTCAGTTCTAATATTTCATCGGGTCCATCTTGGTTGATTATGAAGTTGACGGCACTGGTTCAACACAAGGAGCGGTTACTATTCCCTTGAGTGTTGGATGAGCTTCCATCCTCATTGATAAATCTCTCTCTTTACAGAGAATTCCACCGCCAGAAAATGGGCGTTTGGCTGTGAAAGACAATGAATGTTATTTCAGATGGAGATTCTCATAAATATGTATTACTGGAAGCTACATTGTCATAATAGAAGGAAGATACATGCAGCTAGAAGACACTGAAGACGATATTCTAACAGGGAAAGCACGGTTTTAAGAGCATTGATGAATACATCTCGAGTTGACTGAGTTGTTGATTGGTGTGTGACTATTATGCTTCCCGTATGAGGCCCGATAGGAATCAAAGGTACTGTGCATGAGACAGAACTTCTGGACAGAGTTTGCATCGGGAAGTGAGAACAAACTCCATCTCTCTTCACGCTTTACTGAAGAATCAAAATTAAGTGTTGCTATGAGGCAGGAGCACTAAGCTGGACGTTGTATTGAGTGTATACTCTTGAATGCAATGTTGGTCATCTTCTCGCTTAGTTGAAGTGAGGAAACGAAACTTCATCAAATTATCAAAACCTGTGTTGTTATTAGTTTATCTCTGCATTCTGTTATAGCCTGGAGCTGCTTATGAATCTTGGGCATATGATAAGAGGACAAGCAAGAGATTAAAATCAAATAGATAAGTTCAGTTCTACTATACAAGCCTTCCAAAATAAATTAAGGTCAGATCCTCCTTTTGGTCTTGAAGTGTTTTGATTTGTCATTAGCTCAGTGATTATATGTTCTGTTTCTGTTCTATATTACGTGCATTGGTACACCCTCTTAAAAGCATTGTAATGCCCCAAAATATGTCCTTGAAGATTCAACTATGTTTAAATAAATTCTGAGAGCGTTGCCAAATCGACTTTCTTGAAAAAGAGGTGTTCTTGTGACTAGGACAATCTTCAGATTTCTGTTACTAATGTACAGGCCAGGAAATCAGTCGATCATTTGTAATGGATTAAGGAATCATTTTTGTCTTGGCATATTTAACTGTGTTCTCATGATTGGCAAATCATTGGTATTTTTTTCAGTGAATGTAGGCAAACTATTCGAATAAATTTCTCAGCGAGGAAGGGCGACTTGCAAGGGGTCTGAACAGTAAAAAGGTGCAGAAATTACTGTGGCATTTCAGTAATACAGTAAAAGGGGTCAAAGATCACTACCTTATTTCTGAGAATTTCCCAGAAGAAGCTGATATAAGAGCAAAATTTCAAACCCATTCAACTGAGTTTGGAGCAGAACAAGCAGGGATTATTACAGAGAATTGAAACTCAGAAAATCATATTGAATACAAATTGTTTAACAAACTTTCTGTGAAGTCAAGGGCAGTACTAGCTAGGAAAGATACACGGTTTGGAAAAAGTATGGAAGGATCTTGTTAAAGTACAGCAACAGTTAGCCAAGTTTTCACAATCTGATAAAAGGACAAAAATCCTTGGCATGTTTGATGAATATAACACACTTCCTCTACAGGTTCAGAGAGACTTAACTTTCTCTAGTTTCATGCACTTTCATCCAAAGCTACAACACAAGGATTTAATGACAAAGAAGCAGTACCATGATTTGGCTCGAAATTTACTTGCACAAGATAGGTGCAGAAATTTACATGAAGAGTTTCCAGCTATCACTAATCAACCCATAAGTGAACAAAAAACTAAATCAGTTATTGAAGAAAAACCTTATGAGGTTGTCATTGAAGCAGGAGATTGTAAAACAAACATTGAATCAATGCATGAAGGAGAGACTAAAGAAGAGGCAGCAATTCTAGATGTTACAGGATGGGTTACTAGAGAAGAGCAACCAACCTCCATTGATTCTCAGCCTACGCTTGGGCCAAGAAAAGATGGAAAAGTTTTGGTTAAAGATTGTGACCACCTGTTCGATGTCTTTAGCAACTCATGTAATAAAGAGTCATGTGACTTCTTTAGCAGCACCTCACTTATGTTTAATGCTGATTTGGATGACCCATTAGATAATGCACCCCAAAATGACGATGATGAGAAGCATTCCTTGAAGAGTCAGCTGAAAGTCAATAACGATGCCATTATTGCAGCTCTTGTTCGCCATGATAGCACTCACCAGATAATTGAGGATCTTTATAGGAAAGTTCAGAAAGAGAGAGGACAAGGTGATATAAGGATTGGATCTTATGTTGTAGATTTACAGGGGGTCAAAACAGCTTTTGAGGATTGGAAATCAGGATATCTGTGTTTACTTTCAGACCGCGATTACCTGTTACAAGTTGCTGGAAAATACGCTGAGCGGTTGAGGGAAAAGGAGGATGAGGTTAATAAGCTCAATAGAGAGCTTAGTGTTACTCAAGGTACATTGGAACACACACGTATTGCTCTTCAGGAAGCAAGAAATCAAATTGTCGCCACTAGCCAGTACAAGGAACAGGATGACAGGGAAAGGTCTTAATTCTTTCAGGAGATGATACAGGAACTTGATAGCATACAACAGACCTATGAGTTGGACAGCTGCCCCAAAAGATCTTTGGATCATCTAGAGTTTCCTTATGAGTTAGATAACTTTCAGGCGATTGACAATTTCTTGTTTGAGATGGATACTGATTTGATATTTGATAATCATTTCTTTGATCTAGATGAGGAAGGTATTTCCTATCCCCATGACGAGGATGAGGTTGATTACAGAATTTGGGACCCAGGGTCAGCTATTAGAGGTGAGACTTGGTCACCAGGTTGGAGTAGCAGAATGAGCTCAGTTGCTGAGCAGTGTGGTTTTTACACCAGCAGTCCAGGGTGGGCAGTTATGTCTTGTTGCATGATGGGTGATATACCTTTCCTGGCACTACCTCCCTTTGATGGTGAGATGTCTCATGTTGGCAAGCATCCCTTGGTTCATTCCTCTTTCCACACAGCTGCGACTCCTCTACAATATCATACTGATTCATCCAGTGCTTATGGTGATTCTATCACCACATATTTTTGGCATGATGATGATGATCGAGTAGAGCTTATTCAGTACGGGATTATGGAGCTTGGTATGATGATTATGCTTGTTGGGGTGAATTTTTCACACCATGGTGTACATTGTATGACTCCGGGTATTGAGAGACAATTATGGAATCCTTATGCTGACTCAGGAATTCCAGTAGAGTTGGTTAGTGCATCGCATGTTGGCCACATTGTATGGGATGCATTTTGTTTTCCATTCAGCCCACCTATAGAGAACTTTCTTTTCCGATTATTGCAGAGGTGTGGGGTGAGTAATTGGTTTGGTACGCTTCCTTGCTTGCAAGTGGAAGCCTTGTCCGACAGTTTGGGTACCTTGCCTCTTCAATACAGTTTCCAGTTTGGGGCAGCAGAGCAGAGGGGCAGTGTTATGGCAGTTGGACATTTCTGGTGATTCACTCAGTGTGGGCGTAGGGCATCAGGGTATTTCAGCCAGCTGGGGAGATGGATGGCCCTTTTGCTTATGGGATCCAGGAGGAACGTACTTGCGGTTGGTATTTATTCAGGGAGTCGATTGGTGTGAGGTTTGGTTTCCTCCTGCATCTGACCGTAGAGGTGCTGGTGATCTCAGTTGGAGTGAGGTTCTCAGTTTGGTTGAGGACTTTCTCACAGATGATGGTGGCACAGGGCAGATTGGTACGACTGATCCTACAATGATTTGGGATCCTGGCATTAGACTGATCATTGTTTTGTTGCTATGTGAATGGCTTCACAAGTCAGGGCATAATATATGTTTCAGTTTCACACGACAGGTTGGTGGAGCAATTTCCCTGAGGTTGGTTTGGGATCCAAGTACTATGATCGCAGCATGTAGATATTGATTGCTTGAGGGCAAGCAATCTCCGGGAAGGGATGATTTGTAATGTCCCCTTTTCGGGGCACATTATTTCGCGCCTTATAGTTAGCCTTTTCATCATGGTCTAGTGGGTCACCGAGGTTTGGCAGGTGATCAGAGGGATGTTTGGCCTAGGCGTTTTCAGTTTCAGGCCAATCGGAGCAGTTTCCACAAGGTTTCTAGGATGCTTACTATTTTTAGTAAGTCGGCAGAACTCAGTTTTCTTGGCATTTCAGTAGTGGACTTGGAGCATCTCGCCGTGAGCTTTCCGACAAGCTATCACACGACTTCATCCAAGTTTGTTTGGCCCGAGGTTTTAATGTTAGAAGATTCCTTACTTTATTTTATTATGTTACTTTATAACCCAACGGATATATTTATTTAAAAAGTGACTTTAAGTGGAATATGAAGAGACAAAGTGGGGAAACTGAAGAGTCACAGTTGCAGCTTTAAAAGAAGACTTGGAGTCTCATTGTGTATGTTTAGTTTTATGAGTTTATTTTCTCTTGGAGAATCCAGAGAACTTCAACTTTCGGTTCTGGAACCTGAGGACGGGAACCTTCAGGCTTTCTCGGTGGATTGGATGGAAACCCAGTTCATCTCCGGTGCGGATTCACAGTAGAGTTCGCAATTGTACTCACAAGTTCCTTTCTGTTATTTGATATTTTGTTGCATGTTGAGTTCAGATTCGGATTGTGAGAAATCCCACTGTTATTTTGTAATTCAACAATGTTGCTAAGGGTTTTAATGGAATATATATTGCTGGCTTATTACTGTTGAATCCATGGTTATTTGCATGAATGTATTTGTTTAAATCTGCATGAGATATATTTGTGAAAAATTTTGGGAGATACCCGGTTCGGGTCACTACAGCGTAAACGAACAACAAACTTTCAAATATTTAATTAAGAGGATGGAATTTGTGGTGGAATGAACCACAAATTCCATCCTAGATCAAAATAGGAGGCCTAATTTATCAAATTGCATGTAAATTACTTGGTTTCCGAGCAAAACTGCTCATTAGAATAGTAATTATGATATTTGTTTATGTTTCTGCACACTTGATTGTGTTTTAGTGCGCTTGCACGGTCCTGATGCGCAATTGACTGACTTTATGCACACTTGAGGCCAGGTTTTGCATGCTTGGAGCCTAAAGCTATGTAGTTGACTAATTATATACACACTCTAATGATCTGTTGCGCACTTGACTGACAAAACCATGTTTTTGTTTGAAAACATCATTTAATGTTCTTAGCTTTCTGATTTCTAATAAATTAGTGGATTTTTGTGTTACTGATGATTTGTGCAACATTGTGGCAATTGTGGGATGAAGACTTTTCAATCAAACTACTCATGAGTTTCTTGCAGGATGCTTGATGAAAAAATTGTGTTCTCAAACATTATGTGTTTTTTTTTATTAGCTTAGAGCACATTTCGTTTCTAAAGGTTAATGAACTCTATCTAAAGTGTTTGGTGTGCTTACACATCGTAGGGTGGACCTACTGCTACGCGAAGTACCCTCTCCCCTTGCCTTTGAGATCCTAGGTGTAAAAGAAAAGCGATAAAGACACCTGAATTTTTCATTTCTTAGGAAGGGTCTGCCTTTTGGGAAGTACTCACCCAAGGGAACAGCCCAAGCGGTAATAGGCTCAAGCCAAGCTTCTTTCGAGTCGCTATACAAAAAATATAATTATCACTTAAGTCATAAGCAACAAGTGCAGATGTGTCATACCAACGAAAGTCTCCCTCAGTATTGTAAAAACCCTTATTACAAGATGTAAAAAACTTTGTTTTGGTTGGGAAGCCTCTTATTTGAGCAAACCGCTGCAAGTATGGCCACCTGAACAAAAGCCCTTGACTAAGAACTAATATTTTAGTAGCCCAAAAACCCTATGCTTGCTGGTGCAGGAGGTCGGACCTCTGAAGCCACTCAACACGTACTATTCATTGTTGAGACATAAATTCCGCGATTCTTATGGTCTCTAGACCTTCGAGGTAAGAGATCGAGTGATTAACATGCCATGGAGGGGAGCCAGTGACACTTGATTCTCTACCTGTTTGCTTCGTTTAAGTATATGGATTTATCCAAGTAGAGACTCGACAAGTAGTATACTTTTTCCAGCCTAGGTTGTGCTTGTCTTCAAGTGTTTGCAATTTGTCAATACCAGTTAACAAGAATTTGGGCTCGTGTGGGCCCCTTTCATGTTCCTCCACTTTTTGTAGGAGCTCAAAACAGTCATTCCATTTTATATGTCCTATGTGAGTGTTCAAACAAATTTCCCAATCCAAACTCACTCAAACGTCTTAAACAGATGTCCAAACATATCAAACATTGTCAAACTCAAACATTTCAAACACGGGAAATCAAAAAATATCAAAAGCTTTGGAATCTTGTTTCAACCTTGCATGATTAGGTGTCTCCTTAGGTTAAACTTTACGTAGTCCTCACTTTCCTAGATCCCAAGTTCATTATTGCCTCATTGTTGCATTGTGTCAAAACTAGATCATTGAGTAGTCTAAACTCATTTTCCTCATGTTATCCCATTGTATCCTTATATTGCATTTAGACCCTAAATCAGACATTGCAAAACCCCAAAACCCAAGTCTAAAATTTAAATCTTATGTTGCTAATAGGAAGTCTAGACCTTGCCAAAACTTTGTCCTTTTTATAACTATCATTAAGTCAGACCCCAACTTATCAATGACAGGTTTGACTTTGTCCTTTATCCTTTAGTTTGTTCTTTGGTCCTTTATGGTCTTGGCCTCAATTCAATTTCTTAGGATTATATCTATAGACTGGTATTTCCAGGGTCCTCAAAATCTTAAAAATCCAAAAACATAGATTGCGACCTTGTCATCCTTGAGTCGCATTTGTAGTCCATAAACATTGAAAATCCAAAAACATAGCATACCTCAATGTTGAAACGAGATCCTAAGATTCTGCGAGACAACAAAATCAAAACATCAACCAACTTCGTCACCAACAATTGGCCCTTGATCTTAGTCCAAACAAACATGATGACTTGGCATTATTGATATCGTAGAGAAGGCGACTCTCCAATCGAAAGAGGATCACCCCAGCATCAACCCTCCTACTCTCCTCGGACCATGCCATTGCAATCAAACAATCAATTATGTCAATCCAATTCATACATGTCCCAAGATTTGGATCAAGCTTATCATGTCTAAGCAAATGTCATCCCTATGTCTCCATCACCAAAGGAAAAACTAGCTCGAGAAGTGATCTTAGAACAAAAAGTGAAAAAGATGGAAAAGAGTAGAACCAAGATGTCCAAACTCCAAACTACTTTGATGTCTAAATGAAAGCCTCACGCAAATTGACATACAAGCTCTAATCTCAAATACACACATACCCACTCTCATCTCACAAATAAACATGACAAACCAATTTCAACCAAATCTCAAATCAATCTTCATTCAATCAAATCCCATTCAACCATGTCCCAAATAAAACCCAATTTGATCAGATCCCAGTGCAAACTTCGTTCAATCAAATTTCAAATCAAAACTTGTTCAAATCAACACAATTGGGGGGTAATATTATGGAACCATAGTATGGCATAATTCAACTTGGGCCACCACCAAATTTTGAACCAACTTTCCTTCCAATGCAATCAAGTGTTCCTCAAGAAACCACACAACCCCTTGTGCAAATTATGCAAAAAATTCTACCCTTACCAAGGTCATACAATTACACAAACAACTTTGCCTCTAATCATATGACATGCCAATGAACATCCTCTTATTTCCTTAAATCCACCACTAAGGGTGTCCCAATCAAGTGTGATCAATAAGCAACCTATTGTACGACAAGTTCAATCAACATGTACCTTACAACATGCAAACATCAATGTCGTATCACAAACAAGATTGCCCAAGCAGTCAAAATCCCAACCTAAAACTTTTAAGAGTTTGCTTAGAAAACTAGTTTATGCACAAGAAGCAATTGCAGAGCATGATCAAAATCACTTACCTGTGTCTAGCAGTAGCTCACTCCAAAACAATCACATGGATGACACACCCACCTCCCATCAAGAAATTGATTTTCATGAAGCCTCCATAACTCCCACCGCTCCTTCATCCCCTCAAGTTTCACAAGAGAAATCAATGCCATCTCCATCAAACAAAGCACCCATTAACGACACCTTTCATGTTTACACCCAAGGGCTATCCACAATAGATTTCCAAGCTAATACAATTCATGATCCAAGTCCCTTCCATACTTCAGAAATGGTAGACCCACCACCACCATGTGCTTCAATACCAATCAAATGCACTAAAGAGAGTCTCATTCAAAGTCCATCTTCCTCATGTCAAAACATTGAATCCTTTACAGAATTCCCCACATATTCAAAATCATACCCCATGTCAAGAGGATGATCCAAAGCACCAAGAAACGAGTACTTTAGCATATCAAGATCAAGACACCAACAACGACCAATCTGATCCAATTGTTGACCAAGATCTCATTTTCCTTGAATCTCATGATGATCCCACCATCCATGTCCACCATATTCGAGATGATCCCATTCCATCTCAAGAAAAAAAAGTCCTTCCAAGTCCCATTGATATTTCACTTCCTGAGCAAGATCATGACATCCCTTCCATCCTTCCTAAAGATTCCATCCAAAGTCAAGAGCAAATAAACCTTAAAATGGAGTCCATTGATCCCCTTCCAAGTCAAGATCAAAGTATCCCTTCACCTTCATATTGATTACAAGATTTCTCCATCCCTTCAAATCCTCCTCGTGATCCTACTATCCCTTTATCTCCATGTCCTAATCCTTCATATCCACCACAAGATCCTATCCTACCAAATGATATTGTCGTTGCTCCTATTCCACCTTAGGATCCCATTATTCCTCCTAGTCCTCCCCATGATCCCAACATATTTTCTCAAGTTGTTCATGAAACTTTTACATGTCAAACAGGTTCCTCCACTTTCATCCAATCTGAGTGCTACCATTATTTCCTCTTGCATGTGTGAATTTGCATCTCTACGAATACCTTCTAGGGTACTTGTCTATTTGTGGCATCACCGTGGTTTCCAAGGCCAAAGGTGGAATCTCAAATTCGAGTCGCCCCAAGTGTTGGCAATGTACAGTAACTCCGTGTCACTTTCTGACGATGGTAAAGACAATACTGTACGCGTCCACCAAAGGTGACGAAGTGGCCATACATCCCTTCTGTATGACATCCTTCCATTCATCGTATGGTCCGTACAGAGCAACACAGTGTCACCGTACGGTGAAGAACATCCACAGTACGCCAAGTGGAGGACACCATCTACCGTACGGACATATCCCTCAGTATTGTTGTACGCTAACCACTAACTTGGAGCCACCGTATGAACATTGCATCTATCGTACAGACATTGCATATACCGTATGCCATCAATCAAGGAGTGATTCAATTATTGTACGGCTAGCCAGTTTGTCATATGGCTCAGTTACACTGTAAGCCATTGGCCTTCATACTTTGCAGCACGAAGCACGTCGAGAGTGTAGGAGTTTGACTGACATCTGGAGTTCAGACATTACAGTGGTATCAGAGTTGGTGATCTTGCCAGCATGTCAGGAGAATCATGGCACCGAGTGATGGATTAAAAGATCTATTGAGGAAGATGGCACCGAGTGATTGATTAAAAGATGCCTTGAGGGAGTTAAGAACAAGTCAACAGAAGCTCTGCCAAAGCCTCGCAAGAAGGGACCAACAGTTGGAGGAGACGCTTAATCATCTAACAGAAGAAATAGCAAAAGGAGATTCACAACGCTTCAACGAAAGGTCGAATATGTCGACCTTTCGTCCAAGGATCGAGAAACAAGAATTGGGCAGGCCCACTTTGGTTGAGACTCTGAAGCAAATCAAGGAGGATTGGGTGATTGGTGTTGGGAGGGGGACATATCTCTGAAAGATTACATAGAATTGCAAATGAAGTATCCGTTGTCTAGGCATCATAGTCTAAAGTGGGAGATTGACAAGTGGCTACAGGAGGAAGTCAAATCCACAACTTTACTGCAGCCACAGAAGGATGTTGACAAGCAAGAGATTATCATTGTCCCTTCAAGTGGAGAGCAACTAAAACCTCAAGACAACCAGAAGGTTGAAGATGGAGAAATCGATGATGATTCAAAAGAGGTCAAGGAACAAGACAAAATAGTAGATCTGAAACAGGGTGACAACCAAGCCAATGTTGAAGTGAATGGTGTCAGTGTGTGGAACGTGAGCAAGGTTGCGAATCTACAAGAGAGCATGGATAATAATCTGGAGTCACATAAATGGAATCATGAACTTACAGCATGGGGAGGAGGTTGTTTGCAGGAACAATTGCTACCGATGATTGATTATGGAGTATCCTCTAGCGTTGCTCAAGGCGTGCATAACTGCAAACTTTCCGTGTGAGGGACTTCCATGTGAGAGCAAAAAGGCCTACCTAAGTTATGAGGTTCCAGAAGAGATTGATGAACATGACGTCATTGATGTATTTTATGATTGGCATCTTGGGGATCCTGGTGTATCTTTAACGTGAAAGACATTGTGGATTCGACTACCTTCCGGCAGGTCCAATTCGTAGGCAACTTCACCTTCTCTCCGCACCACCCGATAGGGTCCATAGAAACATATTCCCATATTTCACTATGTGCTCTAAATTTGTGAAGTCTTCTGTTGAAGACAAATTTGTAAAAACAAAGATATCTGACATTTATATTTCCGTCGGTCTGTGGCTGTTGATTTGAAGATCTATTCGATATAATCTGAGTGCTACCATTATTTCCTTTTGCATGTGTGAATTTGCATCTATGCAAATAGCTGCTATCATACTTGTCTATTTGTGGCATCATCGTGGTTTCCAAGACCGAAGGCGGAATCATAAATTCGTGTCGCCCCGAGTGTTGGCGATGTACAGTAACTCTGTGTCACTTTCTGATGACAGTAAAGACAATACCGTACGCATCCGCAAAAGGTGAAGGAGTAGCCATACATCCCTTCTGTATGACATCCTTCCATTCATTGTACGGTCTGTACAGAGCAGCAATATGTCCCCGTACGATGAAGAACATCCACAGTACGCCAAGTTGAGGAAACCATCTACCGTAAGGATATATCCCTCAGGATTGTCGTACGCTAACCACCAACTTGGAGCCACCGTACGGACATTGCATCTATCGTACAAACATTGCATATACCGTACGCCATCAATCGAGGAGTAATTCAACTATTGTACGGCTAGCCAATGTGTCGTACGCCTCAGTTACACTGTAAGCCATTCGCCTTCATACTTTGCAGCACGAAGCACATCGAGAGTGTAGGAGTTTGATGGACATCTGGAGTTCGGGACATTATAGTGGTATCAAAGTTGGTGATCTTGCCAGCCTGTCGAGAGAAACATGGCACCGAGCGATGGATTAAAAGATCTGTTGAGGAAAATGGCACCAAGTGATGGATTAAAAGATGCCTTGAGGGAGTTAAGAACAAGTCAGCAGAAGCTCTGCCAGACCCTCGCAAGAAGGAACCAACAGATGGAGGAGACGCTCAATCACCTGACAGAAGAAATAGAAAAAGGAGATTCACAGCGCTTCAACACAAGGTCGAATATGCCGACCTTCCGTCCGAGGATCGAGAAACAAGAATTGGACAGGCCCACTTTGGTTGAGTCAATGAAGCAAATCAAGTAGGATTGGGTGATTGGTGGTTGGGAGAGGGACATATCTCTGAAAGATTATATAGAATTGCGAATGAAGTATCCCTCGTCTAGGCATCATAGTCTGAAGCGAGAGATTGACAAGTGGCTACAGGATGAAGTCAGGTCCACAACTTTACTGCAGCCACAGAAGGATATTGACAAGCAAGAAATTATAATTGTCCCTTCAAGTGAAGAGCAACTAAAACCTCAAGACAACTAGAAGGTTGAAGATGGAGAAATCGTGGATGATTCAAAAGAGAAGAAAGAGGTAAAGGAACAAGACAAAATAACAGATTTGAAGCAGGATGACAACCAAGCCAAGGTTGAAGTGAATGTTGTCAGTGTGTGGAACGAGAGCAAGGTTGCGAATCTACAGGAGAGCATGGGTAATAATCTGGAGTCACATGAATGGATTCATGAACCTAGAGCATGGGGCGGAGGTTGTTTGCTGGAACAATTGCTACTGATGATTGATTATGGAGTCTTACCTCTGACGGTGGTCAAGGTGTGCATAACTGCAAACTTTCAGGGTGAGGGACTTCCTCGTGAGAGCAACAAGGCCTGCCTTAGTTACGAGGTTCCAGAAGAGATTGATGAACATGATGGCATCGATCTATTTTATGATTGGCATCGTTGGGATCCTGGTGACTCGGGACACGACAATGTTTATATCAGAGTGGCACAGCGAAAGTCTTATGACAATGTGGTGCAAGGGAGGTTTGATGCCAATTCACTCGTCTTACCTGCTCGTTTGATTTAGGACCCTGGAGCTGATGGCCTTTCGTCTAATGACGAATTGCTTGAGGGCAAGCAATCTTTGGGCAGCGAGGATTTGTAATGTTCCCAATTTTTAATAAAATATCTTAATTAGGTTAATTAATTAAATGGTTCTAAAAATTAAATAATATCATAACGACTTATTTAATTAATTAATGTATGTAATTAATAAAGGGCCCAAATAATAAAATAATTATTAAAGTTTGTCGGTCGAAGTCCTATTTGTAATCCTTCGGGAAACTTCCTGGAGGCCTTTATAAGGTCGTCGTTGGCATTGTAAATCATCATGGATTGTATTTGACTCTTTTTTGTATTTCCGGAAGCTGAAGGCTGAAGGTAGTTTGTGCGCAGTTTCAGAGGTGGAAGATCCTCCCTATTCTGTGATCGCAGTTTTGGTGGTTCACAGCCACCCTAGTCTGTCGTTGGAAATATCATTCCGATATTTCATTGTGTGCTCCAAATTTGTGACATCTTCTATAAAAGACAAATTTGTAATCAACAACGATATCAGATATTTGTCTGAGGTTGTTGTACTGAAGATTTACCTGATATAATCTGAAATGCTATCATTATTTCCTTGCATCTGTGCGAATCTTCATCTCTGCGTAATACGTCGTACTCCAATTAGTTATGTGATGTTGATCTTCTTACTTCCTGGCACTAGTATTATTGACATCTCAAGCATTTGTGCGGACCAGTTATTCATATTTGTTGTAGGGGTCATATGCTGGGTACAAGTCATTCACAACAAACATTTTGTATTGGCCTCCCAATCTAAGGCTTCGTGAGTGGAAGTCATCGATGGCAGACGTGAGAGGCACTGTAGGGTGTCGATCTGGTCCGTACGGTCACCACACTTCCATCCTTCTCCACCGTCGTACGGAGTCTATTTGGGTCGTACACCATATTACCACACCATAGACCACGGTAGTTGACCGTCCGCCAACCATATGTCGATCTGGTAAAGCAATCTACCATATGGGCTAGGTGTCAGTCGTACGGACTAAGTCGTTCGAACCAGAGTAACGAGAATCGCGCATGAATCGCGCAAATCGCATGAATCGCGATTCGATTCACTGCTGGCGATTTTTTATGAATCGGTGAATCGAATCGGCGATTCACAGGCATGAATCGCATGAATCGCCGATTCATGAAAAAATCGCCTGAATTGGCCTGCATGAATCGGCATGAATCGGCTGTCAAGTCAAGAAAATTTAAAAAACACTAATTTTTTTTATCTTTTTTTGTGTCTTTCATCTTACATACATTTTTGTGTCTTTCAACTGAAAAATAACTTTCGATGCCTTATAAAATAACTTGCGCTGCCCCTTGACCCCGTCTTGGGGGCTTTGCCCCCAAACCCCCATTTAAT
>MU225952.1:4099221-4113256 GCA_018584345.1 Thuja plicata | reverse complement strand
CTATGTGACATTCCAATCTTAACTCATGCTTCTAGGCTGCATAAATATGTAACGCATGTGATGGATTTATCATTTATGTTCTTTGTTTATGTATGTTAGCTTCTATTTGATGATGTTATAGTGTGTTCAAGTTATATTCAATAAAGGGTGCATGAAATAAGTTTTAAATTGTAAAAATCTCTAAATTTTAAGGGTTTTTTAAATTTGCTGATTCATGGGCGATTCGATTCCGATTCATGGGCGATTCGCGATTCGATTCGGCCTTGCCGATTCTGAGACGATTCCGATTCTCGTTTCTTTGGTTCGAACTAAGGGGTGCACGTGAGTAGTTTTTGACAGACATAACACCTTTGGGAGGCATCATAAGTTGTCGTCGTACAAACTGAGTGTGATGCAGATAGTTTCCCAGGGGCGTCTCGCCACAGGGACATTACAAAACATTGAAGAGATTCGTTCTCCAATTGTTGAAGATGACTAAAACCCTTGTGTATTTCTACACACAACTCACACATCTAGAAAGCAAAAATGTCTTCAAGAATGAATTCTATTTTCTTTTTGGACACTTTTATAGCTTCTCCAAGTAGGTTGACCTCATAGGAAGCATTTGATTTGCATTTGAAATCCACTTTTAGGTTTTTGTTAAAAACTTTAGAATATCTCCTCAACTTGGGCACTCAATTTTATGCAAATTATAATGTACTTTAAATGGCATTTAATTGAGGGTCATGGCCCCATTGGTTATAAAGTACACTTTTACTTTATAGTTTAACTTTATGTTATTTAATTATCATTAAAGTACCCTTTAATGATAATTACTCAATAATCCTTTAATATTTTTCCCAACAAACTGAATATAAGGTCAACACTACAACTAAGTCCTGTCCAAGTGCCTAGCTATAAATAGAAACCCTAACTCCTTGAAATAGTAACTTACTATAAGTAGTAAGTGAGCCAAACTGAGTCCAACGAAGGCCAAACCTGAACATATATTGAGCTCGGACGAAAAATACACACTGATCTCTGCCAAAAGGGGACCCTCTATCCAACTGCTTTAGCCTATGATGGCCAGTGATAGGCTAAACCAATCATAAACCATATCATCCCAAAAAGGGCACATTACATTATCCCATCACCTGGATAGTCCTTGGTAATCCAAACATCTCTAATGCCATAATAAGTGACCTTTGTTCTTCATCTATCCACCAATTCATTCGTCCATTCATAATGTCCCTGTCTTGCTAGACTCAGGGGCAATTCAATATATCTTGTTTGCACATAAAAGTAAAGAAAAAAAATCCCTAAAAATCAAATAATGTCCTAAAAAGTCCAAAAAATTGTAAAATGTGCTGAAAAATTTGTAAATATCAAATAATGTCCTGAAAAAAATCAAAAACATTATAAAAATGTCCCAAAGAAAGATTTAAAAAATCAAATATCTCCAAAATTCTAAAAATTGAAAAACGATCAAAATCCAAAAATAAACATTTCATTTCATCAATAAATCATCCTTTTGCAAAAGATAGACATTTGAGCATATACAAAGCTGAAAGTACGTCAAACATTGCGCTTAACAAATCACCAATCAACAGACAATCCTTTACCATCATTTTTCTTATACAGGGTGTGGTATAATTGAAACTAGTTTGTGTCTGTCTTAGATGGGGGTACTTCATTCTTGAAGCCAGACTGTATCTGTCTTAGACGGGGTACTTTATTCATGAAACCAGACATCATCATCATCAAACAAACTATCAACTTTGACAACAAGATCACAATGGTTGTTAACTTGCTTGGTTCAATGAGTCTTATCTTTTATAGATTTATCTTTGGTCATGTACCTATGCTACTCAAGGATATCCACAAGTGATGAGAGTGGTTGGGATAGTTGAAGGTCTTTTCGTTTTTGTCTTATGTTTGTGTGATATTTTATTGAAGTTCTGAGGTAAGTATATCCAATCCTTTAGAATGGATGGAAACATTCCTTGTCTAAAGTGCGTGTGTTTTCATGCAAAGGGACTGCATTATCACCCTGGCTTTTTGTGCCATGGTGCGATGCATCCGTTTTCCATATTAAATAAAGCTCTTTAAAGATAAAGTGCACTTATGAAAGTAAGGTTTCATTATTATTAACTCTTCTCCGTCTAATTTTTGCTTTCTACTAACTCTTCTTATGTCAGTCCTTTGCAATCATATTCAAAAAAATTCTCATGTCAAAAATTCCACCCAATTTTTTGAGGGGGCATCCTACCTCTAATCCTTTGGTCCATTGGCGCAATGACCTTTTAATTTTTCTATGAAACAATGCTCAGAATCGCATTGTCTCAAAGAGATGCAAAATGTAGACACTAAAAAATGGTCAACGCCTAGGGCTCCCTTTTATTACATGTCCTCTATGTCGCGGGTTTGGTTTTTATTATTCGTCAACATCGTGTCATTCCTTCATTACTTAAATAATGAAAATTATTTAATCAATTACTAATGTTCGTCCTCTAATTTTCATCATGTCGCATCAATCTGTCCTTGGCCATCTGTTTTATTAAACAATTATGTCAATTGATTAATCATTTAGGAGCAAATAACCATTAATTTGCCCCCTTGTCCTAAGGTCTCGTGCCTTGGTATTTGCCCCCTTTTATCCCCTTTTCCCACAACTAATTAATTGGCTAATTTCCCAAAATGTGAGGGAATTTAATTATTTTAAATTATTAATTTCCCCCTCACTTTCTAACTTGTGTCAAGCTCATAATTTCTCTCCATCCCACTTTTCCCTCCTGTGTCATAATTCTCGTAATTTCTCATATTACACACTCCCCTGATTTCTCATATGACACCTTCCCCTAATTTCTCCTCCCATTACTCCCATTTTTCATGTCCACGAATTTCTCCATTCCAAAATCACTAATCAATTTGTCATAAATTTGTCATTTGCCAAAAATTAGTTTCCTCGTGCGATTATGACTGTTAATTTGTCTTCAATCTTGACCGTCGAATTTAGAATTCAAAATCTATAAATTGGCCTCTTTGGCCTCATTCTTGCAACCACGATTTTCGAGTATTCTTGCCCTTTATCTATCAATTTGTCCATTTGCTTTCATCATTTTGTGCACTCAATCTACTTAAGCAACATACTATTAGAGAAGAAGGAAAGAACATTGAAGCGCGTCAAAGGAATGCTTGGTTTGATTTACCTTATGTTTTTATGCATTTCGTTTTGATGGCATTGATGGTGTGATTAGGAATAGTTTGCATCGTTTTATAGCTTTTAGTGGTTAGCTTTTATCATGTATGGTACTAATGCTAATTTTCCTAGCCGACGAGATATTTCTGAAATTCCATTTCTGGGTGTAAAATTGCATATCTGGATTTGTGTAAATCTCTGCTCTGAAAAGGTCATATACCCTCAGTTTTAAATCTGTAAATAAGTTTGGTCATTTGGACATGGCGTGAGAATGAGAACCAACTGCTGGTCATGTGCGCTTAGGATTGGACCTATTGGCTCATTCAGGGTTTATACTAATCAACCAATCTTCCCCCCTTTGGCGCAAGGATAAACCACACAAAGGTTCAGTCTTAGGTGCATTGAATTGTTTCTGTAATCAATATTTAGGCCTCTGTTGTTGCAAAGAATGATGGACATGTCTGTACCTGAGCATATCATTTAATATTCTAGCAATTGGAATTGATACTCCCGAGCTTTAGTACAGCCATATACATAAAGCTTGAAAGGACTGAGTGTACACTTCAATTTGGGCAATTGAACTAATTGAAAACTATATCAACATTTAATTCTACCAATTAAGGACAGAGACTCAATGACTTCTGCTATTGTCAATTGTATATTCAACTTCAAGACTGAATCCAGCAAATAAAAGTCCACAAAATAAATCCCTACAATCAAGCTTCTTTATGCTCTATATATATGCAAATTGTTAGACAAAACCCTTAGTGTTAAGAACTTAAAAGGGTAAAAAATAGAAGGGCATAAGCCTTTAGGGCTCTTACAGGAGCCCTTAGATGAAGTTCCTTTGCATCTCCATACGTCTCCTGGAAGCACCCCATGAAATCATAAAAAAATATGGAAGCACTATATTTTTATGAAGTGTTGGTATATAGTTGACAAAAGCTAAAAGAACTAAATAAATTCACTAATAGAGTGAGAATTTTTTATTTTTAGCATAGAATTACAGGCTTTTTTGTAGCAAAATATTTGCTTATCAAATCTCAAAAAATTTATAGTATGAAGACTAACGATATTAAGGCTGAACATGTGTACATGTGTTTTAAGTTTCAACATATGATTGGAAATATAGTCAACAAGGAGCTTAATACCATGCTTTTAAAATAATGGCATTCCTTTCCCATCTCTATCTACCATCTCAAGGCATTTATAGTTTACAATTTAATCACTTATATAATGACAATGAATATCAAATATAATTTCAATTAATCTTAGTTACTTTTAAAATGTATTTCAATGTTTTAAAATGATAATATTTTTACTTTAAAAGTAATTTAGTAATTACATTTATTAAAGTTGCATATCCGTTGTATAGATTATTATTTCCAAATATAAGTTTTATATTAATAATAAATTTCTCGTCTCCAAGAACCCATCTCCAACATATTTGAATATGGTGCACCATCACTTTTTCCCATTTGTGAATATGAAGGGTAGTAGTGACGAGTTAAGTACAGTTCTAATGTTCTTGAACATGCAAAGCACATGTGCAGGATAATGATGTAGCCCAATTCTTCTATGCCCACACCAACCTATTTCATGTGGCATGTTTTTCATATTAAAAGAAATTTTGATATCCTCTATCTCTAGGATTCAACATCGTATTTCCCGAAGTTACCCCAGGCTGGCAGGAACTTCGACTCTGATACCACTTGTAATGTCCCATTTTTGGAACAATGAATATGTCCACTAAAATGCAATATATTTAACAATTGAAAAATCAAAAGGAATAATAAATCATTAGATAACTATGGATGATTACAACTTTCTTGAATTTCTGATATAGAGTTGGATTTGTATGCACAAGTAGATGACGTTGATCCATATCAAGATCTGATTGCTGCTCCCAAATAATGTCCTTAAAACCATACATAAACTTGGTTATAGATCTGCCTATAGGAGTTATTGGTGTTCCTGATTTATGACTCTAAAACTGTGCATTAAGCTTGTATAAGTCTGCCTATTATAGTCCTTTAAACTTTAATGTTTTATCTGATCAAATCCTTATAATCATGCAGTCCTGTTATGAAGCCTTTCCTGATTTAAGTATTTGAAATATACGCTTCTATGTCATAAAATTCTGCTGCTTGACTGAGCCATTCACTTTAGAATAATATAAATTTCAAATATCTTCTTTCTTCTTGTTCCGCAATCTTCATTTTATATACACCTCTAAACGAAAAGAGAAAACTTTTTTCAGTGGATGCATTCTTTCTTGGAGAAATACCTTTCCATTATGGATCGCAGCCCTTAGTTAATACCTTACTAATCTTTCTCGTTCTTTATCAATCACTAAACATAATGTGATCGCTGCATATGACATGATTCCTATATATACCCTTTTGCATTATTTTATTGTTTATGTTTAATACAATCTCCTTTCTGCTTTATCGATTAGGATATTGACTTGTCCCATCACACTTGTTAACAAAGCATTCAATTTGAACCGCACCATTTCAATATGAATCACCACCTTAAGACAAGTTTATCACCTTACTATCAGGTTATTGTTTGATTGACTCGTCTTACATGATCATTGTTTGTCTTGCTTGCTGTCTGTTCAAAAAAAATACACTGATTTATTGTCTAATAATCTAACTCCAATCGCTGCTAGTGTTTTATTTATACTAACTATGAATGGTATTGGTTATTGCTGTCTTTGTTGGTAATACAAATCGCTGGGTTTCATCTTTTAAACAAATCACTGTCATTAAAAGAGGTCTCCACCTTATCATGAGTTGTTTGCACATAAAGATTAATTACCAGTCTTTATGAAGGGAACTCACCATCTTGACAGAAGATTACCGCACATATCTTCATGGAAGATTGCCCTGTAATCACTGCTCCTTAATCACAATATTCATAAAGATAATACAAGGAGATTCCATACAATATAACTGTTTGCTTGTATGGATTGGATGGGGACATCACGGGGCCACTTTTTGGGGTGCAGGGGGACAGTATATATATATATATATATACAGAGAGCGAGAGAGAGAGAGAGAGCAGCATAATATAACATGACAATGTTAAAATGCTGGTGGATGATGTCTGCAGAAGCCTGCTTGCCAACCATATTACAAATAGAAATTGTATGTTTGTACTTATCACACACTATCACACTGTACTTATTCATATTCCATGGAAAATGCACCTTTAATCTCTTTTGCAACTGACTCTACTACCAAATCAAGAATTTTGAAGTTTGAGACTTTTTTGAACAATGAAATCAGAAATCTAAAATATTACTGTTAGTGTTAACAATTATACAACATATATCGTTACATATGAATCTAAATCATGATATATTTAGTGCTGTGACACTACAGTTCGTTAAGTATGAATCTGACAATGACATATGTATTGCTATTACGCTACAATTGTTCCTGTCACTGCTATCATGATTATTTAATTGCTGTTATACTGCTGTCATGATATGTTTATTGCTGCTGTTATAATGCTGTCATGATATATTTTACAGTCTTATTTTATGTTATGAATGATTATTTTTTTAAAACATTATTAAAATTGTTTTTCTCCAAGAGATGCCTGGCCGTCCCCAGGATGGTTAAGGAATGGCTCGCAATTGAAGGACGTCTGAGACATCCCCAGACACCATGGGGATGGACCAGGTATTGCCTATGTATTTCCTGCTGTCCCCGATCTTAGGGTCGCATTCTTGGATGTTTCCTCATTTTTCCAGATTGTAGGGGTGGCTAAGGGACATCCCCAAAAAGCCCTCAGGGGATGGGGACAGGGGTTTGAGGGCTGGGGACACGTCCTATGTTACACAAAAACAACATAATGTAGAAAATATTTAGAAAAAAAATACATTTCAAAATTCAGGAAACATCTCCTGGTTAAGCATTTTACTAAGTTGGTAACCATGCCTCTACTTATTTGTCTTCTGTATTTTATTGTCTTGGCTCCAGGAATCTCAATTCCTAGAACTTTCTACTGTTAACTGCTGTGATCTCTATTCCTATCAACCAACTTTTGCTTATCAGTGGACATTAATGACTAATTTCTCTCTCTGAATCGCTTTTAAATTTCAAATTTTGTTTAGTTCTTAATGTTTAGGAAGGTGACAATCATGGTATTAATGTACTTTGGTAATGCAATGTCAACATTAAAAATATCCCTGCAGCATTCCATTACCGATTGCACAGGGAATTGCAGTAGATGTAGTTTCAGATCTATTCAAACCTACTTTATCCACACAAAAGTTGTAGTTATATATGAAGGAACTCAAAACTTTGGTATGCAATACAAAGTGTACATTATAACTAGGTTTATGAACCTTCTACTGCCATATTGTAGAATTTTTGTTTTAACTTTCAGCCGTGATGACATCATATTCACAGTAGTATTATGGCAAGGACAGCTATAACAATTGAAGGCACATGGTAGGGTATGGACATAGCTCTAACAAAGGCAGTCAACATTTCATTGTCCTATTATTTAATAAAGAGTTCAAATTATGTTATAGTACACTGCATAGAAGCTTGAAACTTTGAAAGCAATTATAAATCCATTTCAGAATATTCAATAGAGTTTTTTCTTCTTCTCTCTTTTTCTTTAATTTGTGAAATTTTGACTGCCATCCATTAAAAATTTGATTCTTCTCCACAACTGGAATCGGAAGGGTATATCCATGACCATCCCCAAAACGGCCAGCCATCCCCAGAGTTTCCACGACCTTTCTGAACAGGTGACGGTTGTTTTTATTTTCTTTTCTTATTAAATTAAAGTTTGACTGTCATCCATTAAAAATTTGATTGTTGTACTCCCCAGGACAGGAAGGGTATATCCCTGACTATCCCCAAAACGGCCATCCATCCCTAGAGTTTCCAGGACCTTTCTGAACAGGTGAGAGTGTTAGGGGACAGCAGAGGGGACAGCAGAGGGGCCATCCATGGTGTCCCTTAGTCACTAGAACATCCCTAGTGTGGAGGCACTTGAAAGGGGGCAGGGACACATCCCTGGGTTTCCTTGTATTCAACTGAATGTGGTCAAAAGCCTTTGTGATGCTTATTATTTCCTCACTTCCTATCGCATTTTTCTCAGAATTGATTACTTCAAAAATTCCTACAGGAACCCACAGCCAAAATTCAGAAGTAGATTTTTGTGAACGGCTATGTTTCTGGATTGAACTAAGGAGTTTGTAGTTGAACAAGAATCTGGCAGCACATGATACAGGGATAGAAGGGATTGAACTAATGACTTTGTAGTTGAAGAAAGAATCTGGACTGAACTAAGGAGTTTGTAGTTGAAGAAAGAGGGATTCCTGCCTCTGCTTGAAAATGATACAGATTCTTCTCCTTAGGCAGGTGTGCAATAAAAGTATGTTAGCAGTGAAACCTGTATTTATGGTACGTCAAGAAACAAGATGATTTTCAAGTACTCTTTATCTACCAAATCAATCTAGAGATCTTCTATTGTGATTTGAAAAATCAAATGTCCTGCCTCTGCTTGAAACCATGTATGATCCTTCTCTTTAGGCAGGTGGTGTTTAAAAGGATGTCGATGGCAACATCTTCACTTGAGATGGGGTCCTTGTTACCCTTGCTTTGTTGATATTTGTGGCCTTTTCGGAAAGATCAAATCAATGACATGTATGCTGAGATGAACATAAATAATATACCTATTATTTATTATTTATCTCAACATACATCTCATTAATTGTTGTATTAAACTCTTAATGAAAGATAAGAAACATCTTTTAGAGGGACGACTTCATATTGTCCAAAAGGGACGACTTGTGTTAAAACTTAATACTATGTAAAATATACTTATCCGATTCAGGTCGGCCTTTACCATTGATGTTGAGGTGTGTCTTTTGAATGTCTTCACACATATATATATGTGACCTATGGTGCGAATTATCCAAGATATAGAAGACATTACATGTCAAGGAAATTCGCTCTATAAGCAGATCTGAATTTGATGATTTGCAGCAGTCATACATTACATATGAATTTAATCATTTCGCATTCATTATAGAAGGAAATCTGGAGCAGTCTACTGGACAAATTCAAGGAGAATTGGACAGCGTAAACCAGGTACTATCTCTTCATGTCTTTGTCAATATCTTATTATGTTTTGGTTTTAAAAGAACTCCTATAGATTGCAAACCCTAGGTACAAATCTGAAAATATTAACATGCTTGTCATCTTTTTATAACACGTTGTTTCTTGCTCTTCTTCCATTACCAGATACCTCAATGCCCATCTTTTGTATGATGCTTTTTATTAGGTGAAAGCGTGTGCTTACATTTTACAAATTTTAGAATCAATTTTATTATAAAAGCTTTAATTGCAAGATATAAAAATCATTTCACATATATATAAACATTACTTTTTGATAGCCTAAATTTGCAGTTGAATGAACTAATGGAGAGGCACACAGAAAAATATAGACAAAGTTAAAGAAACAAATTTTCACATACCCTGTGACTAGAGTCCGTGCAAGAGCACACTCATGGTTCTTAAGGCGGTGCCCTTCATCCACAATCATGTAGTGCCAGTGTATTCTTTTTAAAAAAGATTTATCACGCATGATGAGATCATAATGTGTAACCAGCACATTGAATTTTCCATCCCCTCCATACTCTTCCCTTAAAGCCTTACGTTCATCCAAGCGGCCATCATACAGGACTATAGTAATGCTGCACACCAATCATTAAATTAAAAATGAAACACTGATAACTTAACCTATCTAACAAATTAATGAGTACGAAACCAGGCAAATGGATTAAGAGAAGCAGCATACAATGATAATAATTCAAACTGTTTTATTATGTATAAAATGCTCAGATAAACATACCATAAAGCCATCATGTACTCATGACTAATGCAGATGTTATGCTAAAGCTCCGATTAATTCTGAATTAGTAAAGAGATCATCTTTTCCAATGAGATGGATAAATTGCAAATAATTTTAAGACAATGTATTTTAAAGATCAGCATAAACAGGATGAACTATAAAGCAGAGTTTTGAGAGTTGGAGAGGAAACTTAAATCCAAGTTTGAGTCAAGCTTGATGAGTCTGCAGCCTTAACCTACAGATTTAGTAACTCTGACAACCAAGACTCATGAATCTTGACTGTCAGATAGCGAAGACTTAAAATCTTACAAAATCAACGAGACAAAAAAAAAAAAAAAAAGACATTTTTATAATATGCGTATTTTTTCCAAGCTTTTGCTGAGTTTTTCCACCAAGTATGAGTTTTGAGTCTAAATCTGAATCAAAAAATAGTTTACATTCACAAAGTTGAATCTCAACACTATGTTTTAAAGTATAAATGTTACGGAGAAAGGGTCCTACCATCCCTGCTATAATTGTAGTGGATAGCAGCTGTTTACAGAGAACTTCATAGCTGTGCAATCTGATTCTTGGAATGTCTAATAAACAAATATAATTAGCAATCTCAACTCATTGACAACCAATAATTCTGTCCTTCCGGTCTTAAAGCCCTGAAACAAGTATTTATCCTCATTGTGGAACATTAAACATGATAATTCACACACAAACACGCGCGCACACACACACACCAAATATAATAGCACCAAATAACAGAAGCATTCTTGTAGAATGAGGAACTCTTTGGCATATGGCATCGGCTAATCACTATGAAGTGTGCACACAGTGCACCAACAAGCAACAAAACACCAAAAGCCGCCCAGCACTACATGGCACATACAATTCAGCCAACACATTACCAACTACCACAACACAAGGTGCACACAAGATAAGTTCACGTGCAAGAAGCTAAACATCTAGTTTTGGGTGATGCAAGATTGTGCTGACCCAAGGATGCTCATGCATCAAATGCCCTTGGTAAAAACATAATGAGCGAAGTGATCACAATATGGACTACAAAGAATCAATCCAGCCACCCAAAATTGGCTTACTTCAGTTTCAATCCAAGAGTCATCATCAAGGTCCTTGCCCTTCTAGCAAACAAGATATTATTTGTACTTGCTCCATCGGATCATCTTGCCTACGCACATATCCAAAATTTGTGTGATTTCCTCTCGCTTCTTTTCTAGTATCTCCTTTCTCCAATCAAGAACTTCCACGGATTACACATCTTAACCTTTAGGCACATGGTACAAATACAAATCAAACATGCTGAACATTGGTATGCTATCCAACTCTTCTAAAAGCTCAATCTAACAAGTATTCTCAAAAAAAAATCCAAAATGTGGCATGTACCAATCTTCTTGGGTTTTAGCTTGCTATACATTCCTCTAGGAAATTGCTCCTTCCTTAGATGTACCTTGATTGACTAAACCTCTAAGTAAGGCTTCTCCATTTGACACTCATTTGCATGCACTTTGTAACATGTGTTGCTTTCCAACTACTTCTTGACTTGTGCATGAAGCTCCGTGGGTTGCACAATGTTCTTAGCTTGTACACCGCTAACCTTACCTTGACTTCCACTCCCAACAGATCTATGGTGCCTCACAAGTATGCCCCATGCACTAATGGAAATGATCTCTTCCCTAAAATTTTATCCACTGAATTATTTTATGCAAGCTTTGCTTGTGCCAACCTAGAATCTTGGGGTGTAGCTTTATCTCCTATCAATATTTGAGTAGATTATGCAGCTCCGATTGACTAACTCTATATATCATCTGTCTATGGATGATATATAGAGCTATAATTGAGTTATGTGTCGAAATTCCTCCACAATGCACACAAAACTTAGCTAAGACACTAAGTTATGTGATACAACGTGACAGAACACAACCACCAATGCAATTGAGCTCTCTCCAACATGATGTATCCATCATTGAACTTTTGAGAATGAATGAAATGCACTATTTAGAAAATATGCCCACCACTACAAAGATAGAATAGTTGCCCCTATGAGTGCATGGAAAGCAAAAGACAAAATCCACGGATAGTTTCTCCCATGGTCTATCTAGCATGGGCAATGGCTTGTGCAGCCTAGTGTTTGCACTATTCTCTTTTGTTTGGAAGATCCTGCACCTCTCCATGAGTCTACATATATCTTTGTGCAAACTAGACTACTGATACCTCTCCAACATGGTTTGTGTCTTGTTTATATTAAAGTGTCTTCTAAGTCCACCTCTATGTAACTCTAATGAAATTTTCCTTCATTGTACTTCCTAAGATGCACAAGTATTGCTTCCTGAATGTGTATCATTCTTACATGGAGTATTCCTTGCATGGGCCTCTCTCTATAGCTCCACACTCTATATATGTGCGCCATACAAAATCCAAATTCATACCACACAAACCATTCATCATTTCCATGCCCATCTCCTTTGAAAACTCCTTTGTTGACAACACCTTGCCCTTCTACATAGACGTCATTTAATCCTTCATAGGACGTAACTCAAACTTCCTCCCATTCTTCCTAATGGTAAAAGTCTTCATGTACACATCAAGAATTGCACATCAATCATATTGTCCCAACTTTCCTAGTAATATATGGTAGGTTACCATTGGGATCATGCCACACCATACCTCATCTATGCATCCTCCAACATGGAATGTAACTTAATATACCTCTACCACTACGAATTGTTGTCCTTCACAATCATACCATCAAAATTTTCTAACTATAATGAAATCCTCTCTATAATTTATTGAATTTTAAATGGTTCCTTCTTTTACTTCTTGTCATCTCCTACTAATTCATCTTCATTAATCTACACTATTCCAATTAAATTCTTCTTATACTAAAATACTCCATTGCCATCCATTTTTTGCTAGAGCGGACTATTAAAGGCAATTTTTTCATCTTCAAAACCATGATGTTGTTCCAAGATTCCATAAACGTTCAACTCCATGTGGCCTTAACCACTCTTCTTTGGCGACCCTCCTCTAATGTCCAGATTGGACAAATACATGGAAGCAAATCTCTCATTCATTACATAATTCGTCAAGACAATTATGTATTTTCATTAGAGACTATGTTCTTTTTCTTACATGATGAGATGACAACAATGTTTAATAAAATGCTCCAATTCCAATATTAATTTTTGTGTCCATAACAACTCTAAGCACTTCTATTCCTTGTTGGTCTACCCTTACCAACAAGAAAGTTGGAGGCCAAATGGTCAACTAGGCTAAGCTTCAAAAGGCATATTTTGGAAGTACATTCAAGGCACACCCACTGTCAATTATAGTGTTTTTCATGTCTTTCCCAAGAATCTTCATGTGTACTATTGGTCTTCCAGCCAAATTCATTGTAAGAATGGGACCAATCCCTTGATCTCCTAATAATAAACATGATCTATTATTGTGCTATTGATATTCCCACTTGCAAATGCTAAATAGGTGATAGCAGGCATCCAAAGTTTGCAAACACTATGCAATAAATCCACTACCTTAACTAGTACAATGACTTGTGTAATGTCCCTATTTTTGCACCTTCCTTAGTCCCAGTGTTTCTAGCAAGATTGGCCTATTATCCAAGTTCTTGTAGGCCAGTGTATTGTGTTGTCCCTAATTTTGCATTCCCCAAAATTGGACAACCCTACGCATTTCCTAGTTAGGTTGATATGCATATTTCTCTAAGCGTGTCGATGTTCCGGCAGGAGTATTTTTCAACAGAATCGGTCATCCCTCGGTTGTTCTATCTTCTGACTAAGCATCAAGTCCTTTTCTTTCTCTGTTTTTCTCTTTTCGCTTCGTTTCGCGTCTTGTTTTCTAGTTCCCAGTTCTGAGTGGCGTCTTGTGTTTTTGAGTGGTGCTACGAGCAGTCTGCTGTGTTCTTCCAAAATCAAATATAAGAAAGATCTTTTACGGTCAAGTCGCTTG